>JAHWXV010524907.1:0-17191 GCA_024586415.1 Phrixothrix hirtus | reverse complement strand
TATATTTATTCTTCATACTTTGTCTTATTGTATTATGTTTATTTTAATATGATTTTTTAATTTTTAATTTATTATTTTGTTACATTATTATTTAAGTTGGCAATTTAATTTACACTCCTAATACTACTGACTACAATTATAAGTTGTATTTATAATAATCCTGCAGCCGTAATTGGCTATGCTGTGGTGTGCAGTTTAAATAAATAGATAAAGTTGATACCCTCAATAGCCTCCCCGCAAACTGTGCCGTAGTGGGAATCGTCTCCCCGTGAAACTTGACGGGCCGATGGTGTGTTTTGCGGGGATACAACTGAGGTGGAACCTTAACTTATGGCCTGTCCTTCAACCAATGTGGAGAGAGGTCACTGATATGGCCTTCGCCCAATTATGGATCCAGAGGGCACCCTTTTCCTACTACTTCAATACCTTCCAAATGAATCTAAAGAGAGGTAGCGAATTAGTAATGTTCACACCTATCTCATCCATGGTACATAGCATGAAAACCAGTGAAAATATTATGCTTCTGCACTAGAGACATCTGAAAGGACAATGGCATTGATACTGAGAGGGCTTAATTGGTAAATGTGTTAAATATACTCGAACGATGTCATAGTTATCAGGAAATCCTTTGCTGAACACCTGCGAAATCTTCAAGAGGTGTTGCATGGACACGACATGCACATCAACAGCTTAGTCCGAAAAAGTGGAACTTGTTTCAAAACAAAGGCAAGTACTTGGGCAATGTGATTTCTGAAAAAAGTATGGCAGCTCACGCGAGAAAAATCCAGTAAGAGATTTATCACAACCAAAAGATAAACATGAATTACGAAGCTTGTCGAGGTTATAGATTTGTACGTTTATCTGCAGACATGGAAGAAGTGCTGAACCTTTACTGAAGAACACCAAGCGAATTTATGAAAAATTGCCGCCAAGAGCTATTCAAAGCACCTCAATGAATTTTAGTAACTGCACCTACACTCATGTAACATAGAATTAATGGAAAATGTATCGCAGATGCCGATGCTAGAAGGGTCGGCTTAGGTGTAACGTCGTTGCAATTCAAGATGAACAGAAACGAATAATTGGATATTTTAGCAAAGCATTGCCTAAATCTAAAAATGTACTTTTATTTTACGTATAAAGTGTTTCCAGGGATGATACAAGCTGTTGAGCAATTTTACAAATATCTTTATACACAAAATTTCTTATTGAGAACTGACACGTAGAATTGAAATAGCTATTAGAGTTTAAGAATCCAAAAGGCCAAATAGCGAGATAAATGAAGCAGCTGCAAGGGAATGATTTTAAGGTTGAGCATTGTGCCGGACGAAATAATTGAAATTTCGTCGCTTTGTCAAGTCGGAGTTGCCCAAAAGAGTGCAAACACTTTACTCGGTTGAAGTCAAAAGTTGAAGAACATGTCGTAGACCGCACTACTGTGATCAGCAATGATTCCAAACCAAGAAGTCAACCAAGATTAAGAAAGCGATCGAGACCGAAAATTCCTATAGAAAACAGTGTAATGAACCTCACCGGTCGGGTTGGAAGGAAGTGGGCTCATTTAGTCCAGTTTTTTAACGCATATTGGCCTCAATAGGATCCTTTTCAGGTTCAAGATGACCTTTTGAAGAGATCCCTAGAGAATGATGATGAAACCGAAAAACGAGTGCAGATGGTGATTCTGAAAAGCAGAGTAGCGGAGGTTTCGCGACAACTGCAAGATGATCCTTCAAGAGGGTATATGGAGCAAAGAAAACTCTAAACAAGTTTGGCGAGTGATTCAGTTGGTTAAATGGCAAGGATGAAGCTATGACGTGGTGCCAAAAATGTGTAATATACGCTACTGGGACGGATCCACTGGGGAGGTGAAAAGTAAACCATAAATACTTTTGGTTAGCTTTTTTACATAATATTTGCCCAATGATACTCCGTTGATACAACTAAGTTTTTTAAGGTAAGGGACATCATCCAGCATATATTTTGTTCTAACGTCGCAAGCCGTAACGATTTCTATACCGTACTTCAACGGTTTATTGGGGATGTGCATCTTGAATGGACAACGACATTTGAATACCAACACTTGCTCATCAATGGTTATATAACTACCAAGCTTATGGGATTTATTGCAATCTACAATAAACTTATTCCAGATTTCACGAATAGGTGCAAATCGATCGACTTTTTCTTTCTACACGTGAACCTACAAATTGATCCAAACTTTTTAGCAACAAGCATTTCTCTAGTGCTTAAATGATTTTCTTTTTGAGCAACTGAAAATATTAGGAGTCCGATAAGGGGATTCAGTTTATCCATAGTGGTATCGGAGGTATTAAATTTTTTAACTTTATAGTTTTCAGAATTTATCTTTATTTGAGAATTTCTATGAATAAGGACTTTTTCAAATATTGATGCATTCACTAGACTTTGATATACGCCTAACAGTGATTCAGCATCCCTTGCTACTCCGCATGATCCTTGTACAATATGTACAATATTTCTTTTTGAAATACGTTTACATATATTGGCAACTTATTTTTAGATTAGTTTCTTGATTGTTAGCTATTAAATAGTTTACGATATCAGTATTCAGCCATCTCGTGACTGTCTATAAAACAATTCTAGTTTAGTGTTTTACATTGGCGAGAGAAAAATAGTGGAGTGCTTTTTCTAGGTCTTTTTCGTTGTCAAGGTATGCTTTCCTCAAAATTACTATTTTCTTCAGCGGACACATCCGGTTCATATTCCGATTCACAAGTATTGTAATCGCTTTTCAAATTATCTTCCACTTCCGATGCAGCAGTTTGAGCACCATCTGATGATTGAACGTCATCATTATAATCACGAGGCAATAGAGCTTCTAGTTGTTTATCGGTTAAAGTTTTAAAAATTTCGAATTATCTGACATTTTATATTGAATTTATCTTTAAAACGAGTAAACAAGAACCGAAGTGTTCTGAGAACATAATAACATGCATACCAAAATATACGATGCAGTGACGATAACAGACGTATACACTAAAATAATCACTGATACTATATAACGTACAGACTTTACTTACCAACTTATGAATCTATCCGAGCAATCGGAATTCTACGAATAATGTATTGTTGTCAAATGTTACTGAATAACAGCATCTTCGTAAATTTTACGAATGGTTGGTGTTCTAGGGTTATACAAGAAAAACTATTTATTTTTTTTATTAGAAAAAAACAAGAATATTTTATAGTTCTCCTAGAACCAAGATCTAATATAAGATTTTTATACTTGTTTACCTGGTTATTTATAAAAGATATGACGTAGACAATCCCAAATGAAATTACTGGGCGCTAATGGGTTAACGAGAAGCAGTGTAACAAAATTAAACATAATGGTAATTCCATAGAACATTTCAGAACATGCCGGAAATTTCCGTAGAATTAAGATAAATGATGTAATCACAAATGACTCATTACTGCAATTGATATTTAAATAAATTCAAGGTTGCAGCAAGCAATCATGCTATTGGAATTTGTTACATCAGCATTATGTCTAGTTTTATTATTTGCTTTCCTTAATGTTCTGGAATTTTTCCTTTCAATATGAATAGCAGATTAAAATCCTTTAGTTAGTTAGTTTTGTTGAGCATCTTGCCTGTTTTAAAACATAGAAATATAAATATTTATTAGTAGTGCACTGTAAAACAAATATTTAAGTTGAATACGTGTAAATAAATAGTTGTAGGTTGGTGGATATAAATAAAGTTTCTTAATCACAATGATCAATTTTGAGTGGAATTTTCGAACGTCTTTTGGAGCGTTTCGGAATTAGTTCGAATAATAATTGAGGTCCATTTACTTTAAAATATTCCCAGTTTGCAGTAATAAATTGTCATTGAAAGCGTTCTTAGTAGTTATAGTAATTGATGGTTTGGCCTATTCATTAGGTTCAATTGAATAGTTGTCATATCTCGACGGTTTATCATTAACGGATGGATAATAATTTCCTCATTTCAAATGATATTGACGAAATTGCTGAAGCGAAACTATTTCCTTTGCTCCTAAATCGTTTCTGACTAGTAGAATGTATACCCAACATCTCATTAGAATTTCCCTAAGGAAGTAGGGGATAATATACATAAGTAATAAAAACTTTTGTACAAATATTGAATGCCCCTTCTCATTAATATTAAAGTAAATAGCACAAACTTACATTAAAATTTATTAATTGCGGAGTAAATGCACTTATAACAAAAAATCTTATTCAGGATTACGTTTTGTAGCAACAAATATAACCAATATAGGAATTTTGTAGAAACAAATATAACTAATATTTGAATATTGAAATTTTCATGTTTTATTAATGGACTTGGAAGATAAGTCTCTTCAATTATTAAATTAATTACTTAAAACTATCTGTTCCAGCTTTCCATGTATAGTTTGGAAATGGCGGGAATATCTACTATAAAACAATTATCTGCCTTACTTAAACATTAGTATGGTAATTATAACTAGAATTAGTATTATAGTGTTAATCAATAGCCATTTTTATTAAGAATGGTCTTTCATCTTCTATTAAATGTATGTGTGTGTGCCATCTTAATACTAATTATCTCAGAATGTCAGAAAGATAAATTTAATTAAAGTGATTAAAAATGTGTCTATATAATTTGAATAGTAATGTAAATGCAGCGATTCTCAGTTACAGCACATTTCATAGGTATCATTAATTTTCCATTAATTAAACTGGAATGGACAATTTTCTTATTCGCTGTTCCTTAAAATACTTATATGCTTGACATCGTTTTACTTTCAACCGAATTTTAAACAACTATATTACACAAAATAGTCTAAACTTGCATTTATGTTAACGACTATATCGCAAAATTGTGCAAAGTATTTGATGAAATAAATAGCGCTATTACTTCCTTTACACAGTGTATACTTACGGCGTTTAGCTGATGCAGATTGCAAGAGACCGATGGGCCAATCCAGAAAGAGCAGGTGCAGCCTAAGGTACCTACCGTTCTAGCTAGTTTACTTTAATGCTTAAGTTTTGGAGCAGTCGCTGTCACATGCCTGAAATGCCTGAATAGGGATGCTGTTCATGTTTGTCGATCATACATAGCCGTCTTGTCTTAGCTTTACATGTCAAGTCGACCGCCTTTAGGCCTCCGCTGATCTCTTGGTTTTGTACATATCATGGTGCGCCTGGAAACAGTCTCAAAAATATATTCTGTGGTTTGATTGTGCTGTTGGTAGTGTTCGAAGCTGCCTAAGCCAAACATTATTCCTTATACGTCACGATAGGGATGAAGATGGTATCAAGCGGTGTTTTCTTTTTGGATAGTACAATGTGTTGCTTCGAACCAGAACACTGTAAAGCTTGGAGCAGCAAAGGTGAGTTAGCCCCATTCCTCTTGTAACTTGCATATTTAGAGTTAACTTGTGGTCTATTATGACTCTAGTTTGTAACGAGTATTTAATTAACGCCATTCTTCTAATTATTAATCAAAAAATTAATGCAGTTAATATATAATGTTAAAAACGGCTTGAGTTAATTTTAATTTTAGTTCCCACGTTTTCAAAGTTTTCCGAGTGTATATTCCATAATGCCTATGGACTTTTCCAGGTGTTGTAAAAACCCAACACAAATCTATTAATTGACGTCAAATAGAATAATTGTTTGACGGTGTCCTCCCTCGAACAGACTTCACTAATATATTGGACTCTTCAACACACCTACGTGGTCCAGCAGCCACCACTGCCTGATAGGACAATTCTGCATGATAACGCTGCAATAAACCCCGAACATCCAACAAAACAGTTTATACATTGCATGATAAAACAATCATAGCAATGATTTTTACCTTAGAGCTTGATAGTAATGGATGAGGTGCTTATTTGTGCGTGATATTAGAGTAGGATAGATAAAGACTGGTTAATATTAATTGTACCAAATGAATTCGTTTTAGGACATTAAACAGTTTAAATTACACCCCTGATTCTTTAAAGTAACACATTCAGTACTGATAATGTAAAAATTGAGAAATATGAATGCTTAAATCATTACAGAAGACATATACATTTGTTCAAAACAAATAACGCTTTGTCGGTATAAAGTATCTAATTCGACATAAGAATTAAAATGCGAAAGCAATATTATAAATATATATAAGAATAGCCTACAAATCAACAATTACGAGCCACAAATAATCATAAGCCAGTAGAACCCATGTCGCATCTTCTACCGACACAGCCGTCAGCAAATAATGTGCAGTGATGCATCTTGCATCTTTATAGTTTTGCCGATGATACTCACTTCGCTCAGTCTAATTCTTCTCAAATAACTTACAAGCTCAGCCTTAAATGTGTTAATGGCAATCCTTTACTTATCACAGCATCTCTACAAGAGGAACATCGAGTCCGCCATTTGCTACTAAACTTTTAAAATTGATTCCTGTGGCCAGAATTCCCGTGCCGTTCACTTATTTAAAGATTTTTGTTCTTGAAATTTTCATAGTTGCCATGAAGTCTGTCACATACATATTAAAGAAAGCTGGCGAGAGGGGAGATCCTTGCGGGAATATTTCTTTTGTAGTACTTGGGATTGAGATATCTGCACCCAGCTTTATTGAAAAGAACCTGTTCTCCAAGGATAATTTTGTAGTTTTGACGATATTTAGAATAATACTTACACATAAATCATTTTTAGTATTATGGTGCATGGCTGAAAAGCCCCAACCTGTGGATATTAACTTTCAGAATTCTTGCGGACGAACAGAGAAGTCCAATCAGGATTCCTATTCGTGGGGGTGTTGGCGGTCTTTCCCTTTTTTGCGAATTATTACGACTATAGCCTTCTTGCATGTATTCAGGTAGTGTTCAAGTGCCAGTGATGCATTAAGTTTGTATGGAATTTCAGCTAGGGTATTTCTGTACTTCACCTACAGAGCCTTGTTAGGGATATCGTCTGTCCTGGGTGTTTGTTTGTTAACCGTCCAAAATTGTTTCAACTTGTATGAAATGTTTTACCTCATTCGGCATATTTACCAAACCCAGCACCATCGAATCATTTGCTTCGTGTTTTATAAAATGCCTGAAATGGTTAAGCTTTTGCTGCCGAAGAGCATATAATATCATTCTTGGGTCTGATTTTAGACGTTAAATGATGAGAACTTTATAGGGCGCTAAACCATGAAGTTACCTGAAAAATTGGAAAGGACTATCTAACGCAATTGGCAATATACTCATAGTAAAGCTTGTTTCCCCTTAAAAATTCACTCTTTAGTTTCGCAAGAAGAGCGCATTTACTTTTTAGTTAGCCCGATATTTCAACGCAACGATGTGCAATTCTTATCTCAATCATATTCCATGTATTTTTCTCGACTATTTAAAAAGTGTTAAGAAACGAAATACAAAAGAATGGCATATTTCAGTGTTTCACTCGAAATCCGGTGCAACCTTACACGTTAACTTTGCAGACATTGAAATATTTTGAAGCTGATTTTACACCTCTGAAGGATGTTTTATAATAAAATTTAGTGATTCAAATCTCATTTTGGTTTTTATCAAAAAATTATCTATGCGAAATAAAATAATAATTTGATATTGTTAGATTATCTTTTGTATAATACGAATTCTTATGATGTTGCTAATATAAAATATTTATTAATGAAAACGATGTGTTTCGGAATGTTAAATGCATCCCATCTTAAAGTTTATAAAAAGGCTGATGTTAGAAACATTAATTAAATCTCTTCGTTGCAATAAATGATTCTTAAGTTACGATTATATGAGATTGTTATAGTTTCCATGATATTTCATATAAAGTTGTAGAATCTTTATATATAAATTTAATAAATGTATTTTAATTAAAATAATGCTATCAGTCTTGATTTATCTGTAGTTGTGTAAAAGTTAATTTTTATTTATGTTAAAAGGTAAACATATAACAATGAAGACGTCTTCATCCTTAACTCAAGTACTAATACTTGTGGAATTTTTGTGAGCACCCCTAGGATAGATGACTGCATGCCAATTAACTGTATTTTATTTGTGTACATTGATTATCACACTTGTTTAATTACATAATAAGAAATTGTTTATTTACATTGTTTCTTGAATATTCTCTAGTGTTGGGCGATCCTTCAAACCTTATTTAACAACTAACTGAAGTATCTGAAACTGTTTTTAAGGCTTTAAGGCTATATCTGTAAGGAATGTGTTATTGGTCAATTAATGTAATGAAATTGAAATAAAGATTTAATATAGGGAATAATAGAAGTAATAATTTAATGATAAATAAATTATAAATATAGTTTCACATTTTGTAGTTACTAATAGGTAAGTATGTCAATATAACTTGTGAAAAAGCACTACAATGTATTACATATTTGAATACAAAATAACGAATGTATAAGAAGGCTGAAGCAAGAGCACCGTTAAGGTCTAAGGTAAAACACTTTTCGTAATACATGGGGTGTCGCAATTTCTTAATCATTAATAAACCATTAAATATTTATGAAGACGCGCCTAAAATTTCTAAAACCGATTTTCAATCGTTTATAATTTAAATACAATCTTTTTTGGTATAAGGAATAACCGGTTTGGCATAAACCATAGCGTAGTTAGTCACAAAACTAAATTGAATCAGAAGTAGTATTAATTGACATCTACCAAAACGATAACAAGGAAAGAGTAAACAATAGTTGTAGAACATATAATATTAACCCTAGAATAGATACATGGGTTGTATACTACCCCACAGGTTTCAAAATTTCCCGCTAACTTCATTAATTAAATGTTATCAACCATTGTTTTATAGGTATTCTCTTGTGAATTTATAAGTTTACAAACAGGGTTAACTTTGATTATTTGTTTTAATTTATTCCCCTAAAAGCAGGTAAGTTGAAGTAGTGAACAACCCCCGAATCCAAATACGCGTGGATTTTTTATACCTTTGATAATAATTTGTAGTACAAATGATGGAAAGAAACATAAATGTAATTAACCCTGATTTTGAAGAAATTACTCTTGGTTGGTTAGATAAGAGCGAGCCATACGACGATGATAATACAATTAATTTTAAAGATGAAGTTGATAATTATTGCATTATGATACAGAATATCCTTCAGACGAGGAATCGAACGCAGGAGCAGACAATAAAGGAGATGTAATTTATGGTAAAATAACTATAAATGGAGCGTTAAAGAACCTGCAAAAGCGAGAGCCGCAGCTCGCAACATTGTAACAAAAATTCCAGGTGTGAAAGGGGCAGCACGTAATATTATTACTGAAGAGGAGGTCTTACGAGTGTTATACAGTCGTGAACTACTAAAAAAAATTGCTTTATACACTAATTAAGAAATAGAACGTTAAAAAAGTAATTACACTAAAGAAGCACGGTATATAGATAAAACAGATGTAACAGAAATATCTGCTTTTATAGGATTGTTATATATAGTAGAACCCAGAAAAGATGCATACCTATCGGCTTCTAAGACATTTTCTGAGAAGGTCGTAGAATTTACAGAGCTATTTTTGGTGAATCTAGCTTCAAATTTTTAATAAATTGTATTTGATTTGACAATAAAACCCTTAGAAATCGTTCAAATAAATTTGCTCCAATTAGAGAAATATTGAACATTTTTATAAATTGTACTAATACCTATACCTTCCACAGCTATAGCATAATTGATGAATAATTGCTGGGTTTTCATGGTAAATGACCATTTAGAGTTTATATTTCTTCGAAACTCGATAAATATGGGATAACGGTTGTATGCATGTGTGATTCTGATACTTATTATATGATTAGTGCAGTGCCATGTATTGGAAAGGAGAACCGTAACAGTAACGAGCCATTATCTATGTTTTTAGTGAAAACCTTATGTGTCAATACATGGTACAAATAGAAACCTAAAAATGGATAATTGCTTCACCCCGATTTCTTTAGCCCAAGATAATATGTAAAATAATGTTGGATTAACGACTGTGGGAACTTTAAGATACAACAAAAAAGAAATTCCTTCGTCATTTTTATCTAATCGTCATAAAGTAGTTCTAACTTCACAATTTGTGTTTAACGATAAAATAACTCTAGTGTTATTTACACCAAAAAAATCTAAAGCTGTTGTACTCTGTCTACATTCCACTATTCCAAAGATATTAATTCAATAACTAATAAACCTAAAATTATACACTTCTATAATTCCACAAAGAGGGAGGCGTGAGTACTTTTGTTAAAACGGGCATGCTTATACTGTTGCCAAGAAAACTAGGAAATAACCATTAAAACATTCTTATGGTATGTTAGAACAAGCAGGCGTTAATTCCCTGGTTCGTTATAAGATCATTAAAAGATCTAAAATTTTCATTCGATCAACATTTTTAGTAAATCTTGGTCTACAATTAGCACTACCGCAAATGCATAAAAGCCTTCAGAAAAATCTACCAAATAATGTTCGTCACGATATTCAAGATATACTATCAATTAATGCATACAATAATAAAGAAGCAGAACAGTCACCACCTCCAAAACGGGCAAAATACTTAAGGTGTTACATGTTTCCGAGGTTAGACGATAAAAAATGTAAGACATTATGTTGTGTTGGTAACAAAAATGTATGTGTTATGCACTGACTAGATTTATGTAGAAATTGTAAATAATAGTTTAAATAATGTTGTACTGTAGTGTAAATAAAGTATTTTTTTCAAATAAATCTTAATAAATATATTTTAGTGGTGGGGTAGTTCACTATCACGTGTATACGTTCTCGTGTGTAAAAATCATGTATCCATTCTAGGGTTAAACGCATATGTACTGAATTTATTTGTTATTTTCAATAGATATTGTAGTCAAATGAATCATACAAATTCTAAAATTCATATAAAAATGTGCTAGCAAAATTATGTCAAACATTAATATGACGTATCAACTGACAGGCAGTTTAAAAAGGAACTATCGACTTTTCTGGCATAAAAAATGATCTACATTGTTAACAAAAAAATCGCAGAAAATTAACTAATTTAAAATGTTACCGTTATTAATTGTGATGTTTATTTTGAATTCGTATACCTAACTGTATCGCAAAATACGCCAGTGCGTCAATAATAATCAACTAAAATGATTGAATCAAATGATACGACATCCTGCTAGCAAAATGTAACAACCTAGATCTATAGTAGTGATAACATTACGTAAATATATACATATTGCGTATACTAAGGACACACGGTTGACGATACTTACTATTTGTTCTTTATATTTTAATAATTAATTAAATGCATTACAACAGTCACATAAGTTTACATTGCTATTCTCGCACCCCCAACCAGCTCATGTTTTCGACATCCTACAGCATGATCTACATTAACTGAAGTAAACCATCATATGCTATAAAGAAAATAGTAATCAGACAAAACTATCTATTAAATCACATTAGTGTACTAAATTAATATTATAAACTTCATAAGTGAATTAGAAAAATGCATCTAATATTAAAATCGTTGGTATTCAAAAAAAATAAAGATAAATATTTACGAAGACATTTGTGCAGTTATTTTTGTCATGTTTGTTGAGATGTCTTTGCATCTTGGTTAACCTAAAATGTGTCTCTTCTTGGCTATCAGCGCCCCGATAAGTATTTTCCACATTCCATCCTGCATGCTTTTTTGGTCGCCCTGAATTCCAATGCACCCGCACTAGAAAGAAATTTTACTCGATGTACTCCTTGATCACGAAGATTACTTACAAATATTTGTACCCCAAGTTGCTTGACTAAATCCTAAGGGGCCATTCGATTCGCTAATATGGCTAATCGTGAAATTTATGCGTCGAATTCCTTGTGGCTTACCGACTTACCGACCTACCGACTTAGACACAATGAGCTTGTTGCAAGTGTTTATTACTATAATCAATATTGTTCTATAAGTCCTCTGATATAGTTTATAAAACGTCTAAAAGATTACCACGTTAGACCACTACCAACGTTGCTGTCTATTCTTCTGTCATCCACCGATTGTATTTTACGACCACTGCGAACTGTTTATAATAGTTGATCAAAGTCGTTTTCCCATCATACATGGGTGCTTTCTCATGTACTCTGCCTTAAGTATGTCATTTTCCATACTAGAAAAATAAGTAGCCCGTTTTGCATTCGCTTCTTTCACTTGTTCATGGGAAACTTAGTGCGTTTTTTGTTTTGGCGCATTTCTTTCTTCGTTTATATCCATATGGTACAAGTCATCATATTTTTTGAATACTGCTTCATACTTATGTGACACTAATATACTTCCGAGATGTTTTTGATTTCAGTTTATAATCGCTGCTGACTTTGTAATGCTTTTCTGTAGACTAAAAATTCAATGAAATCTCATCCTTTAAATTCAATTTTCTTTCATCATGTAATTTATATGGATTTGATATGAACTACTGTAATTTATTTTTACTTGCATTAACTGGTAACATTTCTTGTTGTAAATGGTTTTAATTTGATTTCTGATGTTCTTGTAACTTGTTTGACTTGATGTAATTTTTTACCTTAAACGATTTTAGTTGGAATGCATTTTGTCCTACATTTTCTCCAGAATGTCCAGTAACGAGTTTATATTTATACACATAGTTCTTGTGATTGGATTATATAAACACTCGGCACTAAATTATATTTCTTTATTCAAATTTTCTTTATGTATTTTCCGCGACTTAACATAGTAACTAGTTAATCTTCTCTGTCATCAATCGCAATAAAATTCACAAGTTATTTAATTAATTATTTCACCTCACTAATTTATTCGAATAATTATTGTTCAATACATAAGTATCTCTAATATTTATTTTAAAGTCTAATTTAACTTTACACGCCAATAGTAACTTAGAAACTGACTAACTAGCTGTGATTCATAGCAAATTTGACTGCTAATTTTCTTGTAATACGTCAGCAATTTAAATTATATAATTTTGTTGTGACTTAATTTTCAGGTTAGTTGATATTATTGCAGGCTAGATTTAGCAGATTGTTTTCATAATACAAATAAAGGATAACAGGAAAGCCATAGTGGTCATCCTAATTGAGAATGATTTTGTAAGCTGCACAAACACGTTTTAAGCAAAGCTAAGCAAAATAAAGTAGTGTAAATAAGTTTATTCATTGAATAAATTTAATACGTCATTTAACTTCTAAAAGTTTTGTAATTATCTAAACTAATAATTGAAAAATTTTCTGTTTATAATCTTTTGACTAAATTGCGTTACCGACTAACCATGCCAAACGTAGTATTTCAGTGGAAAGCAAACTTTGGGAGCTTCAATTTTAGTCTGCATAGAAATAAGTTATCAACTAACCATGTCAGACGTAGTATTCCAGTGAAAGGCTGCTTTTGGCTGCTTCCAGTTCTAGTCTGCATAGAAAACAGCTGCTTTTAGATTACTAAATAAAACCTGGGGCAGTCTTGTTTCTTGGTGCAGTTGGTCAAATATGATTTTCCTTGTGTTTACAATGTATACTGAACCTACGTATCCAAGTGTTTTTACTATTTTATTATACAAAATTGCGTCCTTGGACTTCAGTTTATATTTTCTTTGCCTAAATAAACTTTTAATTATTTTATTTAAACTAAAACTTCAATAACTTCAAAAATAACTGATAGTTATTAAGAACATTTATTTAACGAACCATTTGAAATAAAATATAAAACTTGAGTGCATTATAAATTTCATTTATATTGGCTTTACCTTTACTTGTATTATAGATAAAAACATAAATACAAGATTTATTGCAATTCCATGCTTTTAACGTCATAAAATACCTATAACCCCGACATTCGTTCCTATTATGTGCAGTATTTCTTTAGTTCATTTATTCTGGTAAAATTTTCTTTATAACAATTTCTAATCCACTAAATTGATTCCTTCTATTGCAAGAAAGGCTTTGTAGTAATTTTAAAATAAGTTCTGTAATTTATATGTTGGTAAATTGATTTTCCTTGTTTTAATCGATTATCTAATCCCATAAGGAATCGGAATCGTTCTTTCACGTTATTGAAAGTATAGGAGAGAAACTGGGGCCTGATTCTAACTTTTACTGGTATAACATCGATATTTTACTTCACGTTTAAATAAATCTTTACTTGTCCTTAAATTTAAAATAATTGTTATGCTTCGATTAATTTTTGGTAGATTCTATTTCATCTTATTTTAGTCCTCTAAGTCCCCTAAAGTTAATTTTTTTACACAACTGCTACATTTAATTATTTTTGAAGCTTATTCATCATTGAGTAGAAAAGTTATAAATGGGATTTCATTCGAATTTCATTTATAATTTCTAGGGAGACCATTCATCGTTGGATGCTTTACTAGACATTTATTAATTTTAACTACCTATTCTCTCTAAATTTACACAAAATTATCATGGGCATCTTATTTGTGCATAATTTCGATAAGTTCAAATTATTCGTTAACGGGCAGCTGCTTTCTACAAATATTTATCTGTAGGAAAATTCCAATACACGTCTGACTTTACATATGGGATGACTATGATCGATTTGCAAACCCTAATTAGCTATTTATACAGAACTTCACCCTCAATTAATAGCTGGGTGTTGGTCCTGATGTATTTATTTATCTAAATAGCTTTAATAATTATATCGTGCATACTTTTCGTAACTATTTTCAATCCCAAGTGTTATAATAATTGCTGATTTATAATTTAAGCTATTCTTGAATTTTCAACTAAGTATTAGTAGCTTCATTTGATACAGATTTTTGTACATAAATTATTTCTTACAACTGAAATATTGCAATATATGATTATTATCATTTACGCTAATCTATTATATGCAGGTTTTTGCGGTATAAACAACAATCTACACCTTTTTACCTTCATTAGTTGTATTACCATCTAATTTATTACTGCAATTAACCAGACGCCCATGAAATGGATATTTGTTAAGGCAGGTATAAAGAGAACCCTGAAACCTCTTTTTTCAACATTACACAGAAGTATATGGAAATCCTATAACACTTCATCACCACGTTAGTGTTACATTTTAATGCGTTAACATGCTAAAAACAATGAAATTTTGTAATCCATAATGAGGTTATCCTATCTAACATTTTCTGATTACTACTCGAATAATTTCATCTTATTGCTCTTCATATTTGGAAACTACTAATTTTATGGAAAAAGGTCAGTGATTACCACAGCTACCTTTAGAGACCTGTTGTTTTATTCTTTCATTATTAATTAATTACTCCTTTAATTATTAACCCTGATTCTAAGGAGAAAACTTGGGGTGCAAATTTCGCTGCTTATCAGAGATACTTCAGCTTTATCCCGTCTGGTTTATTTTTTTTGTACCATGCAATTCATTTTCCCATAATGAGCGCTCTACCTACAAAAGAAATCTCCACATCCACTTCTTTTCCAATCGAGCGATCAACGAAAGTAGTTTTTAGGAGTTTTGCAAAATTACCAAATGTAATCTTCTTGTTAGATTTTTTTCAACCTATTCGGTCGACGCTTTAATTGATTTTCTTCCATAAATTGGTAGTTTAAGAACAAATTTAGATCTTTTGAACAGATATTTGTTATAAGTCAAAATTTACTGATTATCCCCTATTCACTTATTTACCGACATCCCTCTACTGCAATAACTAACCCTCCGTTAAATACAAATATGTTTTTAGATACAATTATGTTGTAAGATTTTGCAAATCTAATTATGTTTTTGTTTTGAGCGGTTGCTTTTGCTATATACCATTATGCAAAGCATTAATTCTAAGATAAACTAATATTTATACAACGTTTGGTATTTGCGAATACATTTTCATTTTAAAATTTACTTTGTCTATTTTCGTTTCAACACAGCATAGAAGCATCCATTAAATAATGTTAAATGAAAATAAGGTTCATATAAACAGCACAGTTACAATATAAGCACGCTACAGTTATTCCCTTGTGAAGTTATTTATTATATTCTACAACGAAACGGAGATAAATTATATTGAGATTCATATCAATCACTATTGTTCACCGATTTGTTCAAATTAAGCATTTGAATGAGCCTAAGTTAATTACATTTTAAGTAGTGATATAAGTGTAAGTGAACAGATGGTTTAACACATATGCATTGTCATTTATGCACTTCGCTATTTGATAGGGCCCTTCATGTGATATGAAGAACTTTATTTGTTATAGAATGAGTGCTGCTAAACTCGAGCATTGAAGTGTGATTGCATTTCTTAAGAAGGATGGAAATACTTCTAAAATTATCCATCAGTGAATGATTGCAATTTATGGAGAAGATAGCCCATCTCATTACTAAGTTAAATTTTGGTCAAAACAATTTAAATGGGGCAGAGAATCTATCAAAAATAACCCTAGAGCAGGATGACCGGCAACAGCAACAAATGAAGCATTGTGCAAGAAAGTCGAAGCTCTAGTTCTTGAAGATCGACGAGTAAAAGTTTCTTTTCTTGCATACAAGCTAAAAATATCAGAAGGAAGCATCTAGAACATTTTACATCATGAATTAGGCATGAGAAAAGTGTCACAAAAGTGGGTTCCACGAAGGCTTACACCTAAACAGAAATTGAATGGACAACAAATTTGTCAATAAAATCTGATTTCGAGAATAGTGACTGGCTACGAGACTTGGGTAGATCACTGAGAACCCAGGAGCAAATTCGAGTAGAGGTAGTGCGTACAGAAGGGGTCGCAACCCCCAACAAAGTTTCAGACTCAACCTTTAGCTGGAAAATTGATGGCAACTGTCTTTTGGGATATGGAAGGCGTATTTTTGGTATAGTACATGCCACGAGGATCTTCAGTTACTGCAGAGACTTACATAAGTACCTTGAATAATCCTAAAATAGCCCTCACTAACAAAAGAAACCATTTGCTGGGAAAAGAAGTTTTGTTGCTGCATGATAATGGTAGAGTGCATAAGGACAAAAAAAATTCCTTCTTGTGTTTAACGAATGTGAGTTTCTGGAGTTGGATCATCCTCTCTATAGCCATAATTTATCTGCCTGTGACTATTATTTTTTTAGAAATTTAAAAAACACTTAAGATGTCAGAAAGTTTGGTTAGATGGGGAGCTGAAGGGCCCAGTAAGTGAATATTTTGAACAGCAATCAAAACAATTCTATTTAGATTGTATTAAGCAGTTCGAGAAGAAGTGGCTTAAGTGTGTTGAGATAGGGGGGGGGGGG
>JAHWXV010524905.1:0-20514 GCA_024586415.1 Phrixothrix hirtus | reverse complement strand
CATATAAGCCCATGTGTTAGAGAGAGATAGCTATATTACATGACTTGAATGCTAGAGGTGCGGAGGTGCGGCGCTGAAACCGGCATATACTAACTACTCACACAGCACGTGTAACCAGGAGTAAACTCCAGAAGTTGGAGAGATCCAGCCTTTACCGCAATCTGCTTATTCGTCGGACTTTATACCTTCCGATTACCACCTCTTTCGGCTCATAGCACACTTGCAGCATGGCAAAAGCTTTAGAAATGTTATCGACGTCAAAACTGGGCTACAAAAATTCTTTGCCTCAAAAACCAAAGAATCGTATACGCCGAAATTTAAAATATTTTTGTATCAGTTTGCAGTTGCTTATAGTCTTGTAAATAAATCTTCATGAACTTTTGATTCACCCTCTGCATAAAACCATACTATTTAGATTAAATTTTGCAAGAAAAGTAATTTTCTGTTTTGCAATACGTAAACTACAGGTATTTGAAATTAATACTCTAATTTCAGTTGTCATTTGTTTATTACTGCCTAGTCTAAGTAACAAATTTACTTATATTTATTTTCTATAATTAATTAACTATTTCTAAAATATTTGACTTTTTCAACCACAAATCTTATATGTAAGAAAAATCAAAATTGATTGCCAAAATGAACGATTTGCTAAATTTGTAAAACAGTTTCTTGCAATGCGGAACATTCGAATTATATATGTGATGAAGATTGATTATGTACTACAATAAAAACACCTACAATGCTTTCAGAGTTGCTGCCTACAACTAAATCTTGTAATATTTAATTGTATTATGCTACGAGTTATCGAAAATTAAAAATATCAAGATTTTAACTATAATTAAATAATAAATATTAGAAAGGGTATATTTCAGCAAAGATTTACATCACTACTTCTATTCCAACCAGCTGACTCCATTATTCATTCTCTATTCATATTTCTAATTTTGATAATGGACTTTTGTTTATCGTGCTGACACAATGAATGCCTAATTTCATTTGATACCTGTTTGGGTTAATAAAACGAACAAAGCAGTTAGTCAACGGTATTGATTTTTGCCAGACCAAATACAGCTATTAAAATTTTCACTGACAACAAACTGCAGGGTAAAAAAGATTTTATTAAATGTTCTGATTTTACTTGCTTAATTTTGCCTTGAAATACATTGTCGCAGTTTTTAAATAGCTTCAGCAAATTTATTCCCTATGAGGAGGTGGTTTATTTAGGGATTTACATTAATTATATGCATGACCCTTCTTGCAATATGCAAAATGTAACATTGTACGTGTAAATTCAGCATGCTCAGAAATTGATAAAATGACTAGGTAGTAGTGCAAAGTAGTGTCATTACACATCTCCGAGTTTACCGCATTCATTGTACTCGAAGATGAAATGCAGTTAAAATGTAAATACATGGTGCGGGACTGATAACTATCATAGGGTGTAGGCATTTATTGGGCAAAAGAACGTAACGACACGTACTGAATTATCGCAAAATGTTACCACTGATGACGCTTTAATAGTGCCATTCTATCACGAATGATACGTGGATTAGATCGGCGCAAATGAACCAAATACACAATTTTCTTGATTAAACAGATTACACGACGTTTTTCTAGTATCTTCTAGGCCGCTAAAATGTGCGTTATTAACTTTTCTGTAATATGAAATAATTGTTTGACGAATAACTGATGCCTGCTTAATTCGCGAATCATTGTTTTTATTCGCAAACGTTTGCTTTACACTTGCTTCCTTTCTATACCCACTTACGGCCATCTTAATTTCCGACGAAACTAAAACTAGATCACTTACACTGTGATCCTCTTATCACTTTCGTTTCTTTCATCAACTCTGCCTCTCGCCATATATAACCGTATACATATGTTTGAATAAAATATTTGATACAAGCGACCTCTTTTCTGCCCTTAAACTTGTCAGTCTTTAACCATTGTCATTTGTTATTTCTTTGGCATATGGCCCCACAGCTCGCTCAGAATTGTATTTTCCTACACCTTTCCATCCATTCAAATTCCATAGCAAAATTATCTTTTCGTTTGGGTTGCACTTATCTAACACATCTTTTAATTCATTCCTAAACTATTCACATTCCACATTCCCATTTATTGGAGCATGACGTGCAAATATCATAATTATCCCTATCCAGTTCATATTGTTTCACACATTCCTTTACTGACAGATTCAAGATCATTGTGACCCCTTATCCGTATTCTTATTTCTTCAGACTCAACCACTATCAAAGACTTTACTCTTCCATTTTGTTTCACCCACAATCATACAATTCATCCAGTATTTCTTTCTCATTTTGCATTTATTAATGCATATTGTGCGCTGATAAACCTATCCTATTTCATCTCCGCTACCTACCATGGCTTTGACTACACAAGGTAACGTGTATTTCCCTTTCAGTGACAGATACAGTTATAGAGGATTTGGTCACCAGCCTAGATCGCTCCGCATCGATGTAGCATTACCTACTAACGTTATTGATACACTATTGGTCAGAGTTGGCATGACTCACCTCTCTGCTACAAAGCTAGGCGCATGTCTGATCGTTCAGGAATGCCCAAAAAGTTAAGCTTCTACCTATATAGATTACTCTGAAAGTCAACAGGCAGTACCCGTATTCTATAGGGGGTTTACACAGTGTACTATCACACTCGGTGTATATCATATACAGAGTGTCTCACCGAAGCCGCGGTAGCCGACAGACGACAGAAAAAAAATTAAATTCAAAAGTTTCCTGAACGTATTTAGCGTAATACTATAAACATATTTGCAGTTGTACCGGGTGATTAGTTTTCTCAGGGCAGACAACAATTTTGCTTTTTAAATAAAACATCCTGTATGTTATTTAATTTTTAGATAGTACATGAGATTCTAGGAACATCTTTTATAGCATTTGCTATACCCAAGATTGATAGATTCCAAGTTATTTTCACTTTTATAGAAATTTTAAGTAATGACACAATGATACTTCGTTGGCTGTCCCAGCCCATTTTTTGCAATAAAATTCTAAATGTAAATAGATTGCGAACGTCTAGCTATACGTGACTGTATTAAGAAAATTTTATTACTTCTTACAATGCGTCCATTCTAAATATGCAAAGTCTCCGGGATTTCAACTCGAATATTTCCATTTTTTAAATAGAACACTCTGTATTTTTATAACTGATGTTATAGCTGTTTTGAATATTTACAATATTTACTAATAACACCCTGCTGTTTTTCTTCTTATATGGCTTAATTTGTTACCAACATCAAAATGCAATCAAAAGTTGACCGTGAAATTTAATTAATTTAAAGATTTATATATTTAATATTATTATTATCATTATTATTTATAAAAAAATATAATCAAAATTATAATGGAACAAGAGCAATGAATAGATTAAAACAAATAACATTAGATTAATAACATTAATAACATAACATACATAGGTGAAAAATAATATCAAACGTTTATATCACCAGTGTGACTTTTCGTAGAGTGTGCTTCAATTTCATAAATTGAATTTTCAATGCGAACCTTCGTTTCTTTTTGCTTGTAGGTGGACTTTGATAAACTTTTGCTTTGACAAATCCCCATATTAAAAAATCTAATTTTGTCGAATCAGAGGATCTAGACGACCAGGATGTTGGCCCTCTCCTTCCGATACACATTTTTGGAAAAAATACGTCTGCACTGAATTACTGTAATATGGCAGAGCCCCATCATGTTGAAGCTAAATCTGCCTCAAAAAATTAAAGAAATTTCGTCGAAATAATCATCTAAATTTCTGCCAAGAAATTCTAAATAGCTCACCGCATTAATGTTTCTCACAATGCAATATGGTCTTAGTATGCGAAAGCCCAAAACACCTGGCCATACATTTAATGACTATGTTTGTTGGTGTTCTTAGGGACGTATAAAATTTCGATTCTCCGTGGCATAATAATGAAAGTTATTTCGATTAACAAATCCATTTTTAAGAAATGTGGCCTCATCAAAAAAAAGAATATAATTAAAAAATGACTGATTCTTCAAAAGTTAATTATTTTCCCATTGGCATAAATGTAGTTGTTTGCATGGAGTTCCTGCACATATAGAACATTTATCTACTACTAACTGGCACTCTAACTGCTTGACACTTCAATGGGAGTACTCCACAAGAATGCCTAATACTAGAAACTCATTTCCTTTTTTAGTAGCACTTACCGCTCCTCTGCTCTTTTCATGTTTTACAAATTTAGTTCATTTAAATCTGTCTTCCAGTTTTTAAAGCACTCGCTCATCGGATGCCCTGCGTTTAGATAGTTGGCTGCATAAATTCGCGATACTAATAGGCAATTTCTACCACTCTTCCCAATTACATAGGCCATATCAACAAGTTATTCTTCATTATTTACAAGCTAATACTGACAAAGTTGCTATAACATCAAGAAAATACATATCACTTCTGACATTTATTCCAATTTTGTTTAATATCACGTAAGAGCTTTAAAAAGAAAAACAGCCGTAGCTCAAGATACGTATAGGATATTATTAGCAAATATTGTAAATCTTCAAAAGGGATATAACTGAGTTACGGAAATACATGGTGTTACATTCTAAAAAAATGCAGATATTCGAAGCGGAAATCCGGCGACTTGCATGCTTAGAATGATCCCATTTTAAGAAGGAATCCTAGCAAGCTATGGTTAAGTATTAGCAACCTATTTAAAAATGTTGGTGTCTTATTTCCCAAAACAGGCTGAGTTAGGTGTCATTGAAGTGATACCGTTATCACGTGGAACTTCTATAAGCGTGAAAATATCTTAGAATCTGCGAACTTTGAGTATAGAGCATACTGTATCAGGTATTCTTAAAAATTTCATGTACCATTTAACAATGCAATAATATATAGGGTGTTCTATTTAAAATAACCAAGAAAAATGAAACGAACTATACAGCTGATAATAAGTTTACAGTTTTATTTGAATCAATTGAAATACAGCGCTTAATTGTTTTTTCTATAACCGCTACTTTCCTATCTATATGCCATCGCGACTCTAGTGAAGCACCCGGTATATTTGAAAGAATAGATGAAGTTATCGCATTATATAACTCTTCTACTTCAATTACTATTATCCTAGCAGTTCTGGTTTTTTATTCATCAATCATCTGATTATTAAAGGGCGTTGCAATTGAAAAACCTTTGCAAACAACTCCATGTAGCTCTGATAACATGCTCAACTACACATTTTACACTAAAGTAAAATAACCGTCGCAGTTCCCCAACGTCGATTTATATAGTGGTTTGTATTTTTAACTCTACGTCCAAGAGACGCGGATTCAAACCCCATCGAAGTCGCTACATTTTCCTGGATAAAGAAGTGAAATCTTAGGCCCCAAGTCAATGTGATGTTTGGCAGGCTAAAAATCCCTACTTGGGGTGAAACTCGCCCGGATTCGGGAAAATTGTAGTAGTCATGGTGAAATAACTATAGAAGTTGAAACCAAGAGGGCCAAGGAAATTTCCGTTTCCCGAAGTCTCAGCCCCGAAACAAAATGCCATACCGTCCATTTTACAAATTTTAATACCGTTCGTTAACCTTGCAATAATTTTCTTATGTGACTTGCCATAACATACAATATACAGAGTAATAACAAAGTTCCGCACAAAATTTATAACTTTGTTATATAGTGAAGCTTTGTTATCATTCAAATATTTCCCCTTGTTTTTGTAACGAAACTTATCATTGTTTTAAGTCTTTATTTACATTCACTAAATTATAATTATTTATTTACACGTATTCAACTTAATATTTATTTTACAGTACTCTAGTAATAAACGTTTATATTTATATTCATTTATAACATCTTCATCACAAAACAAGATTCTTAGAAAGTTAACTAGCTAAAGAAATTTAAGCTGCTATTTATATAGAAAGGAGATATTCTCGAACATTCAGATAAAATAAAGAATAAAATTAGCTAGAATGCTGAAGTAACAAATTCCAGTGCCATGGCTCATTGCTGTGAACTGGAATTTATTCAGAAATCGGTTGCGGTAAACAGTGATTTGTGATTTCTACATTTATTTGTTATGTAAAGTCTACTGGAATATTCCAGAATCTTCTATAAAAATTCATGTTAGGTCTAATTTTGTTATAGTATATTAAAATCTATAAAAATAGACGTGAGCCATGTATTGATAAATTAAAAACATAAGTAAGATTGCAAAATGTGAATGTAAAAATAAATATCAAATTTATCAAATATTTTTTAAAATTACACTAAAAGAATTTATTGGACAGTGAAAAATATATAAAATAATTTGTAATTCACTGACAGCTGGCACTAAAATACATAACCTAATTAATAATAATGAAGTGGCCATGACGTTTGTAATACCTACGAGGGTAGTTCAATAAGTTAGGTAGCAATGAAACAAGCAGTTGTTTTTTTGATGTAAACCACTTTATTTTCCAACATGCACTTATTAGAACGATGTTCAAAACGTTTAATGCCTTCAATGAAATACAATATATAAAAGTCTGCAAAATAGGCATCTTCTTCGGCGATCGCTTCTTCATTGGATGCAAATTGCTTACTAACAAGCCAAGTTTGGGAATAAGAAAGAGTGAGAAGGAGCCAATGCGGGCGAATTTGGCACATATGGAAACAATTCGAAATGCAATTCATGTGTTTTGCAGTTGCAATAACTGAATAATGTATTGGCACATTATCACGGCGAAACAAATTTTTTTTTCTTTGCCAAATGTGTCCAATTTCCTTTGATTCATCTATACTAACAACGATAAATAATGTTCTCCTGTTATTGTTCTACCTTTTTAAATATATCAATGAATTTTTGGCAGGCATCTCAAACACAGATGTCATAACTTAACCAGCTGAAGGCACCACTTTTGCCTTCTTAGGTACACTTAAACCAGTTTCTATCCATAATTTTGATTATTTTTTGGTTTTCGAAGTATAGTGGTGGTTCCAAGTCTTATTAACAGTAATAAATCGGCGAAAAAATTCAGATGTATTACGCTTAAATAGTTTCAAAAAATAATCCAAAGCCGTTAAACGATCTCACTATTAACAAGAAAGCTTTTTCTTATCCAAATCAACATATAAAATTGAAACCACTGTACCCAACGACAAGTTTAAAATCTCCACAATCACATGCACTTTCAGTCAACTTCTGCTAATACCATAACATGCATTTTTGTAATTATTTCTGATGTACGGGCATCTTTCGGCCTGCCAAATCACTCGGCATCGCAAACGCGACCGACCACAATGAAAATCATTAAACCACTTGTGAATCATTTTAATTGATACGGATAATGTTTGTCAAGATTTTATTTTGTTTCTATTTTTGCTTTTTAACGCAGAAAATAATAATTAATGAGAACGTGAAAATCACTTTTTTCTATTCTCACGAAACTAATACAAATGGTTTGCTTTAAGTGGCAGATATTTTTGCAAATTTGCAGAACGCCATCTAGAGGAATGTATTTCAACAAAATAATATTGATGTTATTATGGAGGCGCCATCTCTCGGATTTTTACCTAACTATGTTAGCTTTGCAATTTTATGAAACAACATTATCATTTCTATGACCTCGATACTTCACAGTTTAAAAAAATCCACTGTAATATAATGCTTTTTTGAAAAATTCTTGAACACGCCATTTAATTTTCGAAAATGAACGTTTGAGCATAGAATAAAATTATCGGCGTCTATCTTCATGAGCTATGACGTGACCACTAATTTCCCTATTCAAAAATTTTAATCATGTTGGAATCACATATCCTCGTGAAGCAAATCGGAGTTGTTATTGTTTGGGAAAGAGCTTAAAAGCAGTTTATAGAAAATCTATACGTCTAATAGAAAGGTTTTTCAAAAAATAAAGGCTTAGAAGACGGTCTCTTATTATTCTAACCCATTCATTAACATTTCTTCTGAGATTCTTAGAGGATTTTTTCATAACCAACCCCAAAGTTAAAATGATTACTCGAACCATGAAGATTAACACTGACTTTGTCGGAGAAAATAATGTTTTCAGAACTTTGTGATTTCCATCACAACATAATAGTAAGTTTTCAAAAAACTGTAACCGACGCAACAGCCTTCATTGTCCTCATTTAACCGGTGTATTGAATGCAATTTGTAAGGGTGCTGTTTCTCTTATTTATAATTTGTCTACAATGAACAGTCGATCTATTTGTTTGTTTATTTTGTGGCTAAGACTTCGAGATATTCCTTTATCCCTCTTGATTTCAGCTGCTATGATCCTGAAGGTGTTCCAATCGCAATAGATATTTTTAACTCACCAAACATTACCTTGATGCGGGATCTATAATTCTACTTCCTTATCCGAGAAGAAGACATATTTTTAGATTGTTTTCCGATGAAAAATGTATCGACCTTAACTGGGTTTGAACGACATCCTTTGTGTGTAAAGACAAACATGTTAATCACCACACCAATGAGGTCGGCATGATCAATATCTTTATTCAAAGCTAATTCACTAGTGAATGTATGAGGATTTTCTTCACCTTCTGGCAAAACGTTCAATTTAGTTTTCTTTATCTTCTATTTCCAGTTTGTTCGATTTTTTCTGCCATTCAGTTTACTGTAACCATTATAATTGAGAGCGTACCAAGATGTTCTTGATTAAATGAGTCGCACTCTTCCTGATAAGCCGTGATGTAGCCGTTTTCGTTATTTTTAATTTAATTTGTTTACTATTATTTGATCAAATTAAGTACTGTATTAGGAAGGCAAAAAAATACATGTAAGTTGGCAGAGGCTGCATAAAGTGATTTTGAATAAAGTTATTTTAAAATAAACCGCATGTACAGAGTGTCTCACTAAACTTTAGGTGGGAGATATCGGCTAAACCATTAACTTTAAAAAAATAATTTACATAAAACTTTAGCTATTTCTAAAGAACTACAACATAAAAATATTTTCATGTATACAGCTTGTCCTATAAAATCGTGGTTAACAACAATGGTATTTTTTCAAATGGAGCACCCCGTATTGTTGTCGACCAGGCTTTTATGTGACAAACTGTAAACATGCAAATATTGTTATGTTATAGTCGTCTAGAAACCGTTAAAACTTTATTTAAAACTTTTTCTTAAAGTTAATGGTTTAGCCAGTATCTTCCCCCAGATCTTAGCGGGACAACCTGTACACTCACAAAAGATGTGTTAACAAATTAATTTCTGGGAGTCCTGAAACCATACCTTTTAAATGTGACTGAGACTTCTTAGGTTATTAATAAATAGAAATTTTTTATTAAGCATGACATTTTTTATTAGAATGATTTTGTAAAAAATGTCTCCTCTTCTCAACTTTATGCATAGACACATGGTATAATTTAGGTATCGCAATTTCTCCTTTTGACACAAAATCGAATTACTTTGGACGGCCTACTATCATCACTCGACAATTAACAGCCAAGTATTGTTACTTATTAAATGCGGGTGGCTTAAAGTCAGCCCTGGACAACTCTCCGTCCACTTCAAATATCCGGGCGGTCGCCGCTCCTAATAATTCCTCGTGGATTTCCGGGAAAATATGAATGATAAAATGTTACGCAATGAAACGCCAATACACAGCAGATTAGCTTGTTCCAAATATTTCTAGGCCAAAGGTAAAAATTGATCTTAAGACAACATATTGCCAGTTGTAGAAGTTGGAACGCAGAGTGGATTCTAGCTACATTTGATTACAAATGATAAATTCGCTATAAAGTCGAAAAAAATGGGAATTAGGTGAAGTTTAAAAGTTCCACTACCTAATAAAATAACCTTGCTAAAATTGTTTGTTTCAATAAAACTAGTTAGAAGTTCATCGAATAGTTCTAGAAGCAATTATCAATGCCAGAATTGGTTTGGCAAATGTAATTTCACAAATTTGTTTACTTACTTGTATATCTTATTACTACAACTTAATCGACGTACTTCCTGAAAAATAATTAAAAATTGCTGGAGCTAACTTGAAAATAAAAGTTTAAAAATAATTAACAACGTATGTTGCAGGTGTACGAATAAAAAGGTTTACACAAATATATTATAAAATTTTAACCAACTGTGATGGCAATGATGACAATCGATAAATCTAGTAGAGGCATTGGATTTGCAATTGACGGTATAAAATGCTTTCAAAAAGCATACTCGACCCATACTTACTAGACGAAAGGAAATATCAAATTTTACCTCAACAGTCAAAGGTTAAGTTTTCACAAAGTATTTGACAGAAATTTACACTAAATATTCCGCGAAACAAATAGTTTACAAAATAAAGGATTGTGGTGGAATATTAAAACTTCTAAATAGTGTATAGGTCTATAGAGAATTTATTTACAATAAATGAAACGGAACGCAGGACACAAAATTCAAACACTTGAACTTACGCAAGTTGTTTGAAAAACGAAATTGATTACACGATAGAATCGCGTTTACTCTATTACATTCAAAATAATAAAGCAATTGATATGTATCTGGATCAAAGAATTTGTAAAAAATAAGTTCTTCTGGAACTTTGCGGGCCTGTAGATGAAATGGTTGGTACAGTGCAATTGCAAACTCGCCGGCGGGTTTTATAGGAAAAGGGAGTCATAAATTGTATTTATCACAATTTATAATGAAAACATTGTTGCAATTCTTTTCAAAACAAAACAATTTTTAAGGCAGAAAAATTCATTTTACAAAATATCCAAGTTGACTGTAAATTTTTTTAAATTTATACTACTATTATAAAAATTTAATTCATTAGTTGACGGCTAGACTTAGTTCGATGAAAACAAAATATGCACTGTGCAATTTTTTATTAACATTCTTAAACGTGTTATAGAATAAATCAACAGGGTAATACAAATAAATCTCATGCGATCAATGAATAATAATAAAAAAAGTAAATAATGACCGCCGTTATTTCTGCTAGTTAAGCAGAAGCCTTGGTTGAAATAACTAAAGGTTTAAAGACTTACATGTTGCATAAAATAAATTAACGGGATAGTGAATAAAATTCAATAAACTTCGTAATTGATAATAATTGATATTGATTGCGAAAAAACATTTTTCACCAACAATGTGTTTAATAAAATTGAAAAACTTACTTTGATTACACTATAGTAGAAATAACTGATATTATCAATCAATGTCCGGTAACTATTAGATAAAACTTTGTTGTTGATAAATATGGCCATTTAGTATTATTTAACGTAAACTTTCTTTTCTACGAAGCGAAAGGACGAATTTCAGAATGCACTATGCAGCCGGGACCTCCAGCATTTTCTGCAACTCTTAATCGGTAAACCATAGCTCTTATCTGGCACCAGAAGTTGTTTGAGAGGATAGTAACGAATGTTTTCTAATACAGGGATTCCATAACATCGTAACATCCCTTCTTTAAAATTGATCAATATAGGCGTGATGAATAATTCTTCATGAATAAGCGAAAATTGTCGTCCCTTCTAATTTTCAATGGAACTACCCCTTCAAATTTATAAAATTCGAACATGAAACGTGTTAGAGGATATTTGAAAATCATAAGAACTTTCTCGCCAAAACACTACTTATCGAGTTCACAAAAAATATCAGTTCCCTTATATTTAAAAAAATTTCGCTTATAAAACAACACCATTTTAGAAAAATCAAATTCCATTCAAAAATTCAAAGAAATTATTTCCTACGGCTATAATGAGCATAGGTGCAGATGATACCATTTTCGCTATACGCTAACACGGTTGCAAAATATTAACTTTCAAAAACTAAAAAATTCAATTAGACGGTAAACTGTCGAATATCACAAAAGATAGAGAACGGAAAATTTGAACTTGATCTTTAAGCGTTGAACTAAATTTATGAAAAATAAAAAGATACATTATTTTTAATTTATGAAAAATATCCTAATTTAAACAATGAAATCTTTTAAAATATAAAGCTTTGATTACAATAAACCATTCAACAAATTAATTTTAATTTTCCAAGTTTAAATTAAATTAGGTAATTAAAAATATATACCGGGCGTTCGAAAATAATTAATATTAATAAAATTTTAATTTTAATTTAGATTTCCTCAATGAATTTTTGCAGTTAATTAGCTCCACACGAAGAGGATAATTTATGCAGCAAATTGAAATGATTTGATAGTTACATAATACGATATTGTACTTAGATAAATGCTTTCAACAACCATTCCCGTGAAGTGAAATAAATGTTTATGGAGGTTAATATGAAAATAAGCTTTCAATTACAGAAACGAAATGTAAACTTCGTAGAATGTTTATAATAAAAAAATTCGAACACACTAGGTATGGTTTGAAATAAACCTGTACAGGCATTGTAGTAGCAGTCATTCAACTGAAAATATTTCCACATTGCGTTGAAATGCCAGTGCTGATCTAGTAACCTCATTTTTCACAGTTCATAACAAATAGACATTTCATTAAATTTTAGCGAAAAACCTATATGGCGCAACTAAAACTAGGTGAGCATTTATAAAGCCGCATATACGAGCGCTATTGTACTGGTTCCTTCAAAATAGTTCCCATTTAATTCTACGAGCCGCTCCCATCGATTATTCCACTTCTCGAAACATGTCGGAAAACCATTTTGTAGAATAGCTTTGGATACACGTGTCGGCTTTGCTTGAATTGTGTTGACATCATCAAATCGCTAATTTTAATGTTGGAAATTGCTTGGGCTGTACGAAGGTTGGCGAAGCGGTGTTTTGCCAACAAATTTTGCACGAGATACGCCGAATGAGCTGGGGCATTATCGTGATGAAGAAGTCAGTCTCCGCTGGTCCAAAAATGTGGCCGTTTTTTTCTCAGTGCATCATGCAATTTTCTCAACACTTCAAAATAGAATTTTTTATTAAGTATCTGGCCTGGTGGGGCAAATTCATGATGCACAACACCTTGGTAATAAAAAAAGCATTGACTTGATATTACTCCAACTTTGTCATGCTTTGGCTTTGGCTTAGATGAACACTTCTACATCAATTTAATCGTTTTTGAACATAATTTTTCAAGTTTGAAACAAAATTTCATGCAAATTCGTTGTTCGATTCTCTCCGTCATTTTGATTGATAACAAAATGCGATGATAACAAATACTGCACCATAGATAAACACATATTGCTCACGGGAACTTCATAAGGTCTAACTAACGAACCTACAATTCTATAAATGCGCTCTGGAACCTTGGTGCGAAATTATAGACACATGTCGTATAGTATTTGAACAAGCCTTGTACATCAACTGAATTTTCAAAGAATAACAAACCAATCCAGATTTTTGCAAAAAATTATGTATAGAGAAACTTCATTGCTCAAAATAATCTTTTAGCACCTTAACAGTTATTTTGATAAACCGAACTGTGTCATCTCTTGCTGTTTGTTTGAATATATTGAATACTTTAGGCGATATTTAGTACCATGCACGTTAATGATTGAGATAATTGTTGTTTAAATAGAATTCAGTAAATTAATTGAAAATTCAATCCTATCTAAGAAAGAATAAAGCTAAATTAGATTAAATTAAAAACCTATTTGAATACACCTCGTATTTTATTTTTAAAATGTTACAAAGTAATTTTAGTTAAAACTGTTCCAATATTGCGTCAGATATTTCAGAAATTGTGGGAACGCAAATTCGATCACGCGTCAAGTTTAGACAAGGTTAACGGCTAGTAGTTACAAAATGTAATAGTATGCACACAAGACATTAACGGGCATGATAAAGCTTAAGGAATAATTAACTGGGTTACAACTCATCATTTATTAAGATTTTGGTTGGTGTCTGATTTCCGGAGCTGGTTCGAATTAGAGGGGGAGAGACGTACGGTACCGTGAGAAAAGTATTCGAGAATGCGAAAGTAGCAATAAAGTTACGTTGGTGTTAAGTAGTGACAAGAATTAAGTTTTGTTCGGGGGTGTCTTCTTATTTTTTTAAGAAAATACTTTGAGGCTTCATTAAAGAAATTAAGCACCTGCTTGGTTTTCGACCCGTAGGCAAAAACTCCAATTAGTTGAGATATATCCTTTAATAAAAACACGGCCAGCTTCGAATATGCATCATTCCACCCGTGGGGCTTAACAGTCCTAAACGTAAGAGGTTGAAGCGCTTCCCGAATTTAGAGCTATCGTCCACCTGTAAGTGATTTATGTTTTCTTTATTCCTTCTTCGCTTATTTCGATCCCGGCAATGAAGAATTGCCTGTGCAAATCGTCCGCATCCACCGAATTTTGTGCTATCACCACTGACCTAGTTTTGCTTGTATAAATTAACGTAAGGTTAAGCAAAGAATGTTACCGTTTGTTTCACATAAGTAGCACGGAAATAAATGAATTACAGGCTTAGAGTGTTGGCGGTGGCGTTGAATTAAAATTACTTTAGCGAAGCGTTTTGCGTTTCTAATTTCAATCATCTGGATTAACCATTTATATCACATTACCTTTGTATGTTAATTTGTTAGTTTTAGGATTACCTTTGTTTAAAATACCCTGGGTACCCGTTTTGTTTACATATTGTTTATGCAGTTCCTTTTCTTTCTAACTATTGTTATGTCGTTGGCAAAACCTAGAGCTCATTTATAAATTAGTTTCATCATTCCAGTCTTCCAGTAGTAATAGCCAGCTAGATTCTGTACGTAAATTGTTACGAGCCTAGTTTTTATTAGCCAATGTTTTTTGTTCTTAGAATATAAGTCCTGCCTAATTTCATACCTGATTTCTGACTTTATATGTATATATGTGTATTTTTGTGTAATCAAACAATACATGTAAATGTTCTTGTGCTCAATTTTGGTTATTATTTCATCAACATAAATCCTAAAGTGCAATAGTAGATATACAGTGCGCATGCAAAAGTTATATAGCAATGTAATAATATTTTGGAAACAAAAATCATAAAGCATTTATTTCTGAGTAAATATAGCACTTGTTTGAAAATCTAAAGTCCAACTAGTTAACTAAATAATATACAGGGCGGTCAGCTCTGAAAACGGCTCGTAGTTATTTTATTCAATGCATATTACGCTCTAAAATTTTTGCAAGTAACATAACTAATATTTGAACCTTCAGTTAGTGTCTTACATTGATTTTCTTATACAAGGTGATCATAAATAAGTGAGCATCTTTAGCATTAGAACATTTCTCTTTCAGTTTTAATCCAATATCTGCAGTACTACTAGAGTGTCTGTCTTCACTTTGAACATAGGTCACTAACATCGTGATATACAGGTTGCTTCGCAAACATCGCCTGATTGCAGTTTGTCTTGAAAACAGTTGCGCCCACCTTTTACCGATTTAGACTTATTTTTACAATGTTTATCCTCGTAAATATAAATGAACCACACCTCGCTTCACTGTAGTTTTGTCGGCCGTGGTTAAACACTCGTAATTTCTGCTACATGCGTTATTGATAATTTAGCCTGTGGCAACTGTTGCATCTAAGGTACAGCCAATGTATCGTTTTATGTGGTATGATTTTTCAAAATATCATAGGGGTGTATCTTTTTGAAAATTATGCTGGAGAATAACAAATTTTTATAGCATGAATGAAATGGTATGAACTTAAATGATATATTTTTTCAATATCACGGCGCTATCTACCATCCAACAAATAAAACACTCGAATTATTGGACTAAAATTGTCTTTCAACGATGCGATATCAATTAACACTGTGATCTTGCGCCCTGGTACCACTAAACTTTGAAAAATTTAAAATCAAAATTCTTCGAGATATTGATGAAATAGAATTACAGTTAATTAAAATATCATGAAAAACTTTATTGAAAAATCATGACCTGTGCAAGATATTATATTTCATATTACATAATTCACACATCTTTACAATGAAATAGATGAACCCAGAATTTTCTAATTATTTTGCGTTTTATTTAGAAAACAGCTTGTATTGAAATACCTTTTAGATAATAGTGAAAAGCGTTTGTGTCAAATAGCAACTTGTAATTAAAACACTATGTGCTCTATCCACTCAACCATAAATCGCATTTCCGTGCATTTGCTTTTTTCTCGACTGTAGTTGCAGAGATATACATGTTGGAGGAAAATTTAAATCCATATTTTAGAATTATTTAAATATAGTTACCACCGTGCATAGAATTTACGATTTTCTTTTTGCTAGACGTTCTGAGAACGGAAGTTTGATAAATAATTCTAAGCAATATTATTACGCTTTTATATAGAATTGAAATTCAATTGCAAATGAATACATTTACAGCATCGACCACTACTTGACTTTAAGGTATAATAAAATGAACATATTTATGGATCTCAATAGAACTTTATGACTCATATATCTATTCTTAAACACTTGTACATAAAATCAGCATTTATATTATTGGAATTGTTTCAGTTCCGATGAGAATTCTTATATATACTAGGAGATTTAACTTTGCAAATATAATCAGTGATTGTCGAAGTCGTTTGGATAAGGAACTGGGAAGGAGCGCTTAATTTAAAAATACTGAAATCGCTGAGAATTGTTAAGCTGATTTAATTAAAATGTGACTGTATTTTTAATTATCTTAAGCTAAAAAAGGTGTATTCTTAAATTAAAAATCATATATTTGTAATTTAGCACGTTTTAAATAAATTTTAAAATTTTCATATTTTATATTTATCATATTTATTTTGAATTTATCAGATTAAATGTATATGGAAGCATAGCGAACCAATAAAGCAAACGTAATGTGAACTGGGAATTCGATTTCAGGTTTAATGGAACAGACAGGAATCCTGCTGTATCTAAAATTTAGTTATCAGGCTCATATAAACGCAGCATAGCTTAGTAACTGTCACTACGTATGATGCACCAAACCAATTTATCTTGCTGTAATAATATTTTTCATCTCCATTGTTATTTATAATTTTTATGGACATATTTGTCGTAAATATAAAAAAAATTAATGAAATATTCCGAATATAACCTGAATTTATGGAATGAAGCGTGAATAAAAATTAATGATTTTAAATTCATGACGAATGATTGAAACAGGAAATTGTATTTTATTGTATGTGTTTACTTTTAAAACTGATTGCTACCGTTGGACAAGTTTGTACAAATTATACCAGTTTCAAATAGTCGTGAAGCGTGTCTGAATATAAATCAGAAAACAGACAGTGTCAAGTTTTATTAAATTACAAAAATATATAACTTGAAAAATGCGTATGGTGTAATTTAAAATGATCACAATTGCACTAGACAATAATCACAATGGTCATTTACTGGGAAGTTATTTCACCGCTAGCTTCATATTTGTCAAATTAATTGTCGGGCAAAATTATTGCAGTACAAAAAGAATGTTCAGAAAACTGCAGTTTTTATGTTAGTCTTAAGTCTTGGCAATAGAAAGAAAGACTATTATGAAAGATTAGTGTAAATTTATTACATATTTTTGGAAAAACAGGAAAATTGCAACTATTATAAAATCTGAACAATAATAAACAATAAAATTGATTTTAATTGCCTGTTACGCCTTCTGTTGCTTTCAGTATTTCATTGAATCTTCTAGACAAGCATAGCCAAAACATTAATGCCAACCTTTGCAAGATATTTTTGATGCTAGCAACGTGCGTTCGGCGTTGTCTTGCAAAAGATAGAACTTTTCCCCGAAAACTGTTCTAAAATGTCCACGTACATTTCAGCAGTCAATGTTCCTCTGGCAATGATATGCTTCCGATTACCACTATCAAGCCTTCTCCAAAAATGACCCGTGAAATCGTGCCCTATTCCAAATAACGTCATCCTCTGCATCACCATACTCCTTGGCACCTATCTGAATTATGGGACTCATCTGTAAAACGAAAATAACTCAATTTTTCATTGTCTAGTGGGCATTTTTTTGACCAATCTCCCCTAGTGGGAAGAGTTCATGGAAGCCATGATATCTTCTTTAAGTCTTCTGACAGTTCCTGACAATATTAATACATTTCGTGCATTTTGTAGCTCTATTCAAAGCCAACTTCTGGTTTGAAAATGATCTCGGGTCACAGGCAAGCAGATATAACAGTCATTCCTTTATTTTGTACCCCTTAGATATCTGTTCTTTTGTAACTTCCAGTCTCCCTAAAAGGATTTAATATTCAAAATACATTAGATTAGATTAGTCCACACTGAGACAATCTGCAATATTTAGGCGGTTAAACTCTAGCTATGCATACACTAATATTAACTTACATTAATTTCTGAAACACGACATATCCATTCATGTTGATTAAGTGTTCCAATTTTGCAAAAGAAACAATACCGGCGTTATTTCCGCACGATATATACGTTGTGTTAAGACGTTATTTAAATTTTTCCTTACGCCATTATTTCGGTTTAAATTGTTGAATTACTAGGATGGGTCAATTATACTTTGCAATAACACAATAATAACTACATATGTTCTGAAAACATTAACGATCTTTAAGAATCAATGTTGATGCAGGGGTGGTTTTTATTAACAAAATTTTGTAAACCTTTACTAGATCTAAATCAATTTTTGTGTACCAGTTTGATAGCAAAACATAATTAATACAAAGTCTAGTAGCTAAGTTGGATGATTTTGAAGTAACAATAACACAGTTGATTTAGACATACCTTAGCGTCTTATCTTACGTCAAAAATGACGTCCATCATTTTCCAGCCTTGAAGCTTTTCTCTGAAATTTCCAGTCGCTCTACCCAACATTTTTCCCACCACAATCATTCTTTTATAGGGGTGAACTTGAGGTCGTGTGGCTTCCCCCATATAGGAAGATTAGAAATTTCCAGCGCATGATATCTTCTCTTATTTTGGAATCGTTTACTTTGAACATGGTCCGTGTGACTCTGCCATGCCGACCTAAATCGAAATGGTTACTACACATTCTCTATTTTTAAACAATGTCTCACTGACAAAGTCCCAATTTTGCACGTTTCATGGTTCCATGCTTACGGAAATGACTTAAACTACGCCAACGAATAGCGACTATACAGTGATCCCAATACCCTTGCCTAGTATATTTCGTTAAAGATCGCCCAACTTCTCTGCCAGACTCTATTGCAAAGTCTGCTAAAAAGAAAAAATGCCAATACCTCCTTCCGAATTGGTTTTTAGCTTCCCATATGCAGTTTTACGAGGTGACGATAACACCTAAAGTTGGTACTGCAGTATCCCATTTTAGCAGTGACGCGTAGAAAATGTCCGATTTTAATAAAACAAGTATCAAAATGTTTAGTGTCAATCAGAATTGTGCTTAAATTTTCCGAGTGGTCATGTCTTTTTATGAGGATTAAAACTACCCTTAAGAAAATTAAACTACTGAATGTATCTTCTTATACGATAATGTAGTTTTCCTGAAAAAGTGCATGTTGTTGAAAACGTAAAAATAAAATTTTAATATTTTTGATTTTTATAAGACATCCTACTACTACTACTACTACTACTACTACTACCCAAGGCATTCCCTTAGCGGGGTAGGCAAAACCCAGTATCAAGCCCCCACCTTTTCAACCACTGCACTCACTCATGCACCCATGCACCCATGCACCAATCCCCTCTCACTACCACCGCCCTTCACCTAAACTCCCAGCACTCTACAGTATCCACACCATCCCACTATTACCTACCAATCCTATTATCTCTACTATCACTCATTCACTATTTTTCTCCATTCCTTTCTGTCCGTAAACATTTCTTTTGCTTCTATTAAATTCTAACAACGTTTTTGGCAAGCTTTCCTATTTTTTGTGCTCTTTATTCTCTTTCCTATTACAATTTCTTCAGTCGTATTCAGCCATCTCTTTCTCGGTCTACCCCTACTTAATTTTTTATTCATACCTGTCTCATATATTCCCCTTGTTAAGCGTTCACTGCTCATTCGATCCACATGTCCAAACCATCTTAACGCATTTCTCGTGCAGTTTAGGCAGTGTCTTCTTCACCTGGCACGTATCCATCACCCATTCATTCCTTACTCTGTCACGTCTCGTTTTGCCACGTGCAGCTCTTAGGAACCTCATACCTACGGCGTTTATTTTACTCATACGCTTCTTCTGACAAACCCAAGTCTCACTGCCATATAAAACAGTTGGAACAAATACACTATTGTACACAGCCTTCTTTGCTTTCATACTCAACTGTTCCCTCTTGGTTACTGACCACATGCTGCCAATTATTCTCCTGCCTGCATCCACTCTGTTTCAATTTCACTATCTACTCGCTCATCATTCGCAAACATTCTGCCAAGGTAAGCAAACTTATCCACTTGCTTAATTATCTCGCTACCCAACATCAACTGACATATTTCCTTTTCACCTTTCCTATTGATTGCCACTATTGATCTTCAAATCCATTCTTTCACTCACTTCTACAAATTTATTCAACATTCTTTGCATTTAGCTCATACTTGTAGCTACTAGTACTGCATCATCTACATACATCAACACTTTTACATCTTCGCTGCCTATATTTATACCACTCAAGTCCTCACATGCACTTCTCACGCATTT
>JAHWXV010524865.1:0-11909 GCA_024586415.1 Phrixothrix hirtus | reverse complement strand
ATTGCATGTGCTGTTTTCATCCACCGAGTGGCATTGGTCGCGAATAGAGAAAGACCCGGACCTCCTGATTTCTTACGCGAGGGAACTCGCCCGCTTGCGATGCGGTGCCTTTGCACCTCGAGGAAGACTGAACTGTATTAACGTAAAGTGACAGGAGCGCAGAACGATCGCCGAACGGTACGCGTCCTCTGTATATACCCTACGCGACGCTACACGTCTGTCAAAACAGTAACAATTTAGGGAATTCCCTTTTCGCATTGAATATTTTTTATTTGAATTCTTATTTGTAAATATGTATAAATTTCTGAAAACTATTCTGTTGAGTTATTATGTTATTTAGGGTAAGGTTTACCCATCTTATTATTACCGTCAAAGTCATTTGCATTAATTCAACGTAAATGGATTAAAGTAAAAAGTTCGTTTTATAGCAGAAGTTGAGAGCACACTCATTGGTCGTATTATTTAATACTTAAGTTTTACCACTTTAGGACAACCGATTCCTACGTACTCCACGAAGGACTTAAGCGTGCTAACGACCTCTATAATACCCTACTGAACCTATCCGATAGGACTAGTGATCCCGGCTGCTAAAATATAAAATAGTTTTTTTCTTCGAACCGTTACATGTTTTGAAAGAAATCTTCTGGTCTAGTGCGTAGCCTTCCTTGCACCATAAATGATTGCAAATATTGAGCCGTGGTAGGTATTCAACTCACTTACAATGATAATCACGACTCATTCACTCAAATAGCCCATTGTTGATGTTATGCTACGCAGTGGAATGCTTACTTAAGTGCTCGTCATCAGAGAAAGAGAGAGAGAGAGTCCATCCTTCCCCCTAAGAAGGATTGTGAAAACCCGTCAACAGTTTTAAGTAAAATATTGTCAAAATGTTTATTAATTGATAACTTGTATTTATTAAGGAAATATAGACCAGGTACAATTAGCTCCAGTATCTTCTATTAATACTGAAATAACTTCTCCAAAAATAGCAATACGAATATAAGGACGATTATCTTTGTATTGACTAACATTAGAATTTCAACTGAACCATCTTGACTTGAGACTAACTGGGTTGCATAAAAACGTTGTAAATTGCGGATTACACAACTTATTTATTTTGACACTGTCAGTCACCCAAGTAAACGGTTAAGAAATGAAATGACTAGGACGTTTTCTGTTGCGAACTTCCTCCCATAGTTGCTTGTCAAAACTAATAGGTAAAAAGTCAGCACACAGCCTAGTGCCGAGTTCTTGTCATGAACGAACTCGGTCTCTAACTGCACGAAACTAAATTAAACCTTGACCTGAAAATAGATCAACGGCAATATCAAACAACTGTGAATGCATACATTTGCTCCTATGCGAACTTCTTCAACTTCTTCAACAATATTTCACTCCTGTGACTTGTGTATCGCTAGTATAACAAATATTCTATTTATAAACGGAATTCCCTTAAAATGATCAAAACAATACTCTGAAGCTTTTACAGGAGCGCTTAATTGTACTTGCGAAGCTCACGACATACAAATCTGTCCTACAGACTGAAAAGATGAAATATCTGTTTCAGATTACACATTTTTAAGAATTGTAAGTTGATCATGGAACAATATTGATTGTTCAGGACAAGCAGCTTCTGAAAATTAAACAGCAAGGGAAATGTTACCTGCAGCGTTATCCAAAGATAGTTCAACAACTTGATCGCCACTGCTCTTCGGTATATCTTCGAAAACTTCTCTTTTATAACCATCAACAACTTGAACAGCTAACGTACCACCTAAATGATCGAATAATTACAGAAAGTTGGCTAAAATTTGGTGATATTCAGCTGCAAGCTCATCAGATTTAGCTATGACCCAATGAGTAAGTCGAGTGAAAACATGAGTTAAACGAGTATCAAACCGTTCATATGGTTTTGGCGTATGAGGTTTCTTCAACAAGTGAAGCCAATTGAAACTTCTAAGCGCGTCTAAAATTCCTGCAGCATCTGCCATATAAGCAATTTAATAACAAAATCATATAGATAAACCACCAATATCAATTTGGCATTAAAAATTATAAACAAGAATTTTACAGGTTGCTGCCAATTTTTTCATAACTTATTAACATTTCAAAACCTTCGGTTCACGCTTGTAAAAACAATCTGCAGCATTAGATTTATTACGGAAACGTGTATGCTTCTATAAATAGATGGCAACCACCGGAAATCTCAAGGTGAGACGATACAAAATTAGTTATTTGAGATCAGACCTCTCAAGTGAAAGTACGTGATAGTGAGGCGTGACGTTTCGCTTGGTAATGCCGCACAAGAATTCATGAAAATACGGACTAGATACCCGTAACGATTATCGAATGCCCGAAGCGTAGTGAATTAGGCAGATTGGTGCTTCATGCGCACTTGGAAAAATTGGGTCAAATCTTCGTTATCCCCGTTCAAGTTGGCCGTAGGGATGTAGAACGTTTGAGAAGGTGCTTCACGTACGCTGTAAATATGAACTGTTGAAGGCATTGGGGCCTGGTATCAAAAGTCACGTAATTAAATGCAAATACAAGTAAGTGGCATTTTTTTCGATAACTTCTCTCCACTTTATAAATCAACAAGCTTCATTGGTGACTCTAAAAATCAATCTCTGTTTGGTAACGTAATATTAAATCTCTGAGGGAGCTAATACGATCAAGTAGCAGTTAGACAGTTTGGTTTTATTATGTAAATTCTTTTAATTAATGAACCAAAAGTAAACAGTTAATCTAGATAAGTATCGCAATTTTAGACCACCTTTAACAAAAGGGGTCAATATCTTGTTATTAGGTAAAGTAGTTTTTAATAATCAAATTCGGGGGTCCGTCTTTATTTCAGTTTGAATTAGTAAGTAATTGTTCATCCGATTGTGCTCTTATTGCCTGTATGAATTTGTTATTTTCATTATAAGCGATTTAGTTAAAAACAGATGATATTATTATTTTATTATTCTAAGTAGCTTTAGTGGTAAGGCATAACAGTAATTTTCTTATACCTAAGTAGGGAAAAACATTTATAAATTGTAAGTCTAACCGAACTACATTATGAGTGCTTTTCCAGTGGCTTACGCTAAATAAGTGTTTCGTAAGTATCTTACAGTAAAAGCATGGCATTATGGTCGCAATTGGGGTCCTTGTTGTCTAGTTTCTGAAAGGTCTTCCGCCAAGACATTTAGATAAGGTGGCGCCCAAAAATAACGTCTTCTTCTCCGATTTTTGACTCTCGCAAGCCGTCCTGAATTTTAGCCCAGTTATTTTGAACTAACACCGTATAACCCCCCGTCTTCACTGTGGCTGCCGGAGCTACTATCTAATTCAGAGTAATCGGCATTTTTAACATCCTTTAGGGGCCCAAAGAGAATTCCGGCCCATTATAAACTTTCTTGTTTTACAAATTTCCAGTTCAGTCGTTGGATAGACATCAAATGGATTATAAGAGTTAATAAGTGACGAATTTTATTTTCTATAAAACTATTTTGGCACACAATGTGCTATGCTTTTGTTCATTGTTCAACTCACCAAGGCCTGTATTTCCTATTGCAAGTTTATAACAGCGCTCGCATCTTCTAATAGCTTCAAAAATCATTTTGAATTATTGAATAATTTATTAGTTTAACTAAATTGATTAATGGGTTATCAAAAGAAAATTAAATAAGTATCAATTAATACTTTTGAACAATAAGCAATATAGTTGATATAGAAATCTTTGCAAATTATCCAATTCTGCGTTTTTGAATATTTATAATAATAAGTACGCATTAAAATTAGTAGTGAAATAAGATGAATGTAGTGCTTTAATTTTTTTAAGCAATATTTACCTTACCTGCTAGCTCAACCTTGTTATACAGTTAAAGCAGCCTCAAAAACAAAACTCAGGCCGTGTTGGTTATGAAAGCTCACGGCTTTATTTCTTTAGTCTTTTATTGGAGTGTAGATAATTGAATTTTTACCTTTCTATGGATAGATTTATCCACCAGGTTAGCGTTAAGATGTTAATGCTTACCTGAAACGGTAGATAAAGGTAATAACTCAACTATCTACACTGCTATAAAGACTAAAATAACAGTAAAATGCTTCGGTTTTATTTGCAGTGCGAAGATTGGTTAGCGGTTATGTGATTATCTGATTACAAGACAGTAATTAACAAAACTACAAAATTAATGAGTAATAACAATGCCTAATCATACGCCCATTGCAAGCAAAAAGGGTAATTAATGTTTCAATTATTATTAATTGTCAAATTTTATTAAAATATAACTAATTAAGGAAACGGAGGCTGCATTTTGCCAAATGCAATGCACCTACAACAGTGGTTTATTTGTGTATAAACAATAGAAATTATTAAAATAGGTCAATTAAACTTCCTGCCAACTCACATACTCTGTGAATAATTACATACCATCAAGGTTATCGTAAAAAACAAAAATTACTCGCATAAATCCTAACATGTTTCCCAATCTGTTAATCAATATAGCTATTTATTTGATATTACATAAAATACAGAGTAACTATATTTAAATGATTACACCGATAAATCATAATAAAATTAAAATACTTCCAAGTTTATTAGGGTAGAAGGATAGTGCAAAGTATCTGTCGCACAAAATTGTTGCATATCATAGAATCATTTACCTTCTGTGTGGCTTAATGAATGAAGGGGTTATCATTGAGTGTTCTTAAATACTTAAAAAACTATCACGCATCTTCGTTCCGTACCGGTAATTTTCTAAAATACGTAGTTTACTTCAGTAGATTAATTATAACTAATTTTAGGAATGATCGTGAAGATTGCGCAAAATCTAAAATCAGTGACCTGAATCAAATTACAAGGACATTAATTAAAAATCAGGTAAGGTTAAAAGCCTGAAAATAGTATTAAATTTCAAAAATCGTCAACGACAAAATATCGGAACATATCTGCAAATTGTTGTAGCCTGAAATTCAGCCTAACCAAACTCAATATGTTTCTATAGAAATCAATATAAAAGTCTAGTGCATTTTTCTGCATGTAAGGTAACAAATCCCTTACTGGAAACATTAGTTTTATTCCAAGTCCTCCTTCACTCTCGATTATTTAAAAAATAAACAGGGCCTAATGATTTAAATATGAGTTATCAGAAAATAATATACAGAAGTTTACGTAAGTAAAAACTTTAAACCAACTATGAGGTAGTGCACTAAATAATTTATTTAAACATTACAAGTGGCGATTTATGGGCATATAATTGTAACGGTTGACTTGAAAACCGTTACATGTATTCTGCAATGTAACGTGATTTTAACGCAAATTTAGAACTTAGTCGCTATTTATAATATAAAAAATGCGGTTTTAAAGTTTTTCGCTTTATTGTTAGCAATATCTGACTTTTTAATCAAATGGTCCTTCATTAAATTTCAAGAACACCACAATCAGTTAAAACATTACCTAGGTTATCAATTCTTTAATATCTGTAATGAAATTTCTTCAATGCCAATAATTATTCAAGTTCCTAATTGAGATATGAATTTGAAAATATTTTTTATCAGTTGCCCAAGCTAAGCTAAATCGTAGAACATGAAGGCCATCCTTCAGATCGGAAAAGGTCCTGAAATAGTGGAATTCGCACATGTCATTTACGCCGAATAAAAAATATAAAATAATTCGATAACAAACAAATTTAATAAATAAAATTACAGGTAATCACAAAAAGTTCAAACGGTTCTTAGTAAGCTCTTAATTCTAAAATTCTTACTGGTACTTAAATATTTATCAACACACTAATTAGTTTTATCGTAAGGAAATCCATTACATACTAAATTAAAATCTCAACAATTATCCTTTGTGGCCCAACTAAGCTGGATCCGATATAAATATTAAAAAAAACTTATCTTTTAGACCTGAAGGGATTGACACCTTCAGTTTCCCCCAATGGAAAATTATCAAATCCGTTGCAGCATCCCAGCCATCGATTCTGAGGGACGCCTTCGGAAAAATATATGGAAGGTAACTCTATTTACAGCCGAAGGCTCTCACCTGATGAATCCTTGAGCGTCTTACTTAAGACAAAAGAACCCATCTTAGCTTCGATATTAACGATCGAAAATCCAAACAAACCAGGATGGGCTTCCCAAAAGTTATTGAAGATATTACTGTACCATACCAATGTGTAACATTATTCTATAAAAACTTTATTGAGTCCACGACTTACTATTAAATAGACATTGATACATAAACTCGTGAAATAATCAATTTCTTCCTTTTTCCCAGTAATGGCGAAACCAGCATGCCTTGTGCCGAAAAATCTACGCCTGTGCGAGAAAATTCAATGAAACATTAGTGTGCAAACCTCCCAACGCCCTCTTATAGGTAAAAATGAAATTAAATTATTTAAAATCTAAATTTGCATGAAATCCATACAAAATTAAATACGTCAATGAAAAATGTGTTTTGTAGAGCTAAACCGAATTTATATTCCCTGAAAATAATAATACAGGAACGGGCCCAGGGAATTTAATCAATTTAAAAAATATAATAATTTGGAATGTAGACCAGAAAAAATTTCTGAATATCAATAAAGGTGGAAAAACTTAAATGAAATGAACAATCATGTGCAATAATAGAAGGTACGAAATTCAATTCGTAACATATCTCAATAGAATAAATTTAGTTACCTATATTCAGAAATGCCTTGGAAAGAGTATTGACCACTAAAGTTCTTGAATCAAATATGATATTAAAATTTAACTGTAAATTACTTGTAATTTTATTTACAATTGTACAGGCAACGACAATTTAAAACAGTATTAGGTTAATTGTTCTAAACCGCGTCTTTGTGCATCTACACACTTAATGGCTCTTCTGTGAATAGTGTCATGATTATCTCGCACCACGCCGACAATGTTAATATACTACGTCTCAATTATCCCACTATATGCGGCATTATTGTGTACACAAGTGTTTTCGTGCATACCCTCACAATTTAACCTAACGGACTAAGACCCGGAGGACGTGCTAGCCAAACTTGTGGTGCTGACCTGCCCGTCCAATAATTTCCATATTGATTATTTAAAAATTACGTTACTTGTCCATCAGAATGGGGTGGCACACCATCGTGCTGAAACCATATTCGTTGTTTCCATTGAAGAAGTAGATTTTCCAATAACAGCGGCAAATAAATCTCCAAAAGGTTAAGCATCCGTCAAAGAAAAGTTATTCAATAAGTTGATCAGGCGTTTACAGGAAAACGTTTCATATACTCTGTAGGGTTTTTCTGATACCCCAGATATGAGTTTCTGGCATTTCATAATTTTGTTTCTTGTGAACGTGGCATCATTCGTAAACAAAATGCAACCTTCAGCGAGCCATTCCCAGAAATTACACGATTAGGATAGCCTGTAGATATGAACACCTGTACAGGTTGAGTGTGAGTCGGATTCAAACCTTTTTTATGAAGGATCCTGCATATCTGAATTCTAGAAATGCTACTTCGGTTGGAAACTCTCCGGATACTGATGCCAAGATAGTTTTCTACATTGTGCACCTCGTTATTATTCACTTCTATGTTTCTATTAACGTTGTACTCTCGTTCAGGTGTCGGAAATATTCCTGTTTCTCTCAACTGTCATTAGGCGTTTCTAAATACCGACCCATGACGATGTCTGTTGTTTGGTAAACATCGAGCATATTCTTGCACGGCTGCGCGAGTGTTTCCGTTCACAGTATTCATAAACGTAGCGAATATCACAATATCACAAAGTCATAACCATTATTCTAAATTATCTCCCAATTCTGTAGGTGCCCATTATAAAGATCATTATTACCTTCAAGCGAAGTCAGGCCATATTCAGGATGCTGTAACAATTAGTTTCGTTTCATTTATTCTTTATTTAAACAGTACTGGAAAACTCTGTTAGTCCGTTCTTTTATATGGGGCAGTGTACATTTTCTAAATTACTAAGTTAATAACTGAAATGACAATTAATTCATTAAGCACTGGTAACAATTGACAGTAAACACCTAAAGATTGGATTGGAAAGCAATGCTCTCTGATATTTTACTTTAATTTACGAATAACTTATTTTTTTACTAATTTTGGTGGTCGATATTGTATTTCCAAGGCACAGTCAACTGCACACCTAGGAACACGTGAATGGTGTACGGCTATTCAATCGTGGAATAGCCGATGTGCATAGAGTACAATAATGACAGCGCTTGTAGATGATGTCACTGGCATCGAAAAGTCCTTCGGCTTCTCACCCCTCTGTCAAAAGTTATAGCCCCAAAACACATGTAAAAAATGGTACGTTCCCATTTCAATGCAGATTTTCAGTACATCTTTTCAAATGTTCGTGGATTGATGCAAACATGGCAGGTATTTTGCGAATGCAATTACAGACATCATCTATTTGCTCTAGTAATTCATTTCTAGTAGTAATATTTCGTTTACAAACCAAATTCTATGGATATCCCCACAAAGGATTTAAGTCAGGAAACCTTGATGACCATGCTACAGGGCCAACTCTTCCAATCCATCTTTGAGTATATTGTTTATTGAGGTACCCTTGTAACTCAAGGGTACATCCATAAGCCATGAATTTAAACTTAAATGCAATGAGACTTTGTCTAGAAAGTCTGGAAAAGAGTTTCGCACAAATTCGCAATAAGTACTGCAATTCAGGGGAGCATGCAATTAAACTGGATGAAGCAATTTATCACCAATTATCTCACTCCAAATGTTTACAGAAAATTGATGTTGATGCCATTTAGGTACAATTTCATGTGGTTTCTCATAAGGCCGAAGACAAAGACTATTTTTTCAAGTACTGACAAAATTGAACTCTCGCGTCATAATCGTGGGGTTGTAATCCTCGCTTTCGTTAGTAATGGAAAGGGCGAAGTTTCTGCCGATGGATAATGCTGGACACAAACGATTTTGTACAATTAAACTGCTTTAAAAGTTTGCTGATGCTGGTAACAGGAACGTTTTCTATGCTTTTTAATATTTATATTCCTTGATGAAGGTTTCTTTGTACAGGGTCACCCAAATTCACCATCATTAACTTTACACTACCGTTCACGTGTAATCCGCGGTCTACAGCGGAAAATCTTTTCGCGCGCGATAACCGACAGTTTGGGTATTTTGATTGAAAATTCTTACAGTCCTTGCAGCATTTATATCAGTCTTCCCCATTCTAAATGCATGTCTACGTACCCATGGTAAGAATATTCTGTTACTTCGGGTGATTTACGGGCACTAATAGTTTAAATACTTTGAATTTTAATTTGGTTATTGTTTAAAATTTCGATCAAATTTTACTATATTAAGAAAATTCATGAATAAGGAAAGGAAAGTGGAATTTAGATAATCTGACAGTTTTTTACAATCAATAAATTTATTTAGATAACATCGTAATATGTTGGTTCAATTTTATTGCATAAATTGGTGACAGATTATTCAACTTATTGGGGCGGTGAAATTTGATTCCCCTCATACAGTTTCCTTCCTTAATTTTGAGCGTTGCATTTATAACTTAAGAATGGACATTTATTTTCATAGATTAATTATTGGTCAAGCTAGAACAAACCAAAATTATATAAATTCTTTGTAAATGTTTATTTATACAATTTTTATAATAAACATTTCTTGCGAATCTGAACTTGAGAAGAATAACAAAATTTGTATCTAAATAATTCCATTTAATAAAATTTATTATGGAACCTTGTTGATTTTTCGGGTAAAAGATATCGATTAATAAAAAAAAAATTAGCGGAGAAAAAGTAATTAAATAATATCCACATTAATCCAAGGTAGCATCAAACAGTTAAGAAGTATATACGTTGATGTGTTTGGTTGCCTAATCTGTAGGGAAGTAAAGTAGATCTATCTGTTGCGTTAAATAATACTTATTATAAAATCTATATAATTAATTAGTTAATTGTTTAAATTTATCTAATCGAGATAATAAAAAAGGTGTAGTAAAAAGAACTCCATCATTTTTTCAATAGATGTCTTTAGTAATCTGTATCTCGCGTTGTATAAGTGAGATCGGGTTAAGCTAGATGGCGCTAGAAAGACTAGATTTCGTAATAAAAAAACTTCTGAGACAGTTTTGTGATTTCTTGACTCAGTATTGTTTGAGCGCGCAACAAAAATGGACACCAGAAAAGAGAAAATACACCATATTTTACAGTTTTTCTTCGATAAAGGCGAAAACGCAAGCCAGGTGGCTGAAAAAATGAATAGTGTTTATGGTTTTGGTACTGTAACATCCTATCATGCGCAATTCTGGTTTCGTCGATTCCGTCCCAGTAGTTTTGATGTCAAAAATGCACCGCGCTCTGGAAGGCCAATTGTCGATAAAACAATGGAAATCGTCGATTCCGACCGTCATGTAAGCACTGTTTCGATTGCATATGAGCTAAAAATTGCACAAAAAGCCGTTTAGAACCACTTGAATATGGATGGATACATGTTGCTGAAGCGCAACAAAATCAACCCATTTTTGAAGCAGATGGTGACTGGTGCGAAAATGGTCGTGGTCGAATGGCTGTAAGCCGACGCAAACGGTGGTCAAGCCAGGATTAACGATCAGGAAGGTTTTTCTGTGTGGTTAGTGGGATTGTCGGGGAATCATCTACTATGAGCTGCTTCCCCACGGCCAAACTTTTAACTAAAATCTGTACTGTCAACAATTGAACCGTTTGTAGGAAGTAATCGCCCAGAAGCGGCCAGCTTTGGCCAATACGAGAGGAATTGTGTTCCATCAGAACAATGCCAGGCCAAACACATTGATAGTAACTCACCAGAAACTCTGGGAGCTTGGTTAGGAGGTTCCTATGCATCCACCTTATAGTCAGGGCCTATCACCAAGTGATTAGCACCTGTTACTGCCTATAGCGAATGATTTTGCTGGTGAAAAATTCGCCTCAAAAGAAGCTTGTGAAAATCGACTGTTCCAGTTTTTTGCCAATAGGAACGAGAATTTCTATGACAGAGGCATAAAAGAATTCTCTACAAAATGGCAACAAGTTATGGAATAAAACGGTGCATACTTGACCTAAATTGGATCTTTCTATCTGTGCTAAATAAATCCTTCAATTTTATGCAAAAATAATGAATTTCTTTTTACTACGCCTATATTTACATGTATAATTTTATAACAAGTATTTTAATACATATATAAAAATTTTTTGCATCAACCGAAGCACGAACTCGGGACTTTGCGCTTACATGAGGCACGCTCTACCACCTGAGCTACCGATGCACTACAGGCACGAATGTAGATTGATATTTCTAACAGACAGGTAATTGATGAACCTGCGTGATTTGCAAGTTTCACATCAACAACCAAGCCTGTACCGTCTACCCAAAAATTATTTTTAGCAATTGCAAATTTTTTATTATAATTTATATAATTATACGAAGTTAATTTTTTAAGTTTATCTATTTGAAATACTTATTTAGATGTATAATTTTATAACAAGTATTTTAATACATATTTAAATAATTATCTCAAATATATAAATTTAAGATATTAACTTCATATATATAAATTATAATAAAAAATTAATAATTGCTAAAAAATAATCTTTCAATAGACAGTACATGTTTTGTTCTTGATTTGAAACTTGCAAATCACGTATAAAAATGTCTATTAAGAATATTCAACCCTTTCAATTGACATCACATACGAGATTTCTGCTATCGTGCCTGTAGTGTATCGGTAGCTCAGGTGGTAGACCGTGCGTCATACTAGCGCAAAGTAGCGAGTTCGAGCCTCGGTCGATGCAGAAAATTGTTTGCTATAAAATTATATATATATATATATATAAGTTAAGTTTTAACCTTGTAAAACTCTTAAAAATATATAATTTATTTATTAACCTTACAATATAATAATTACAAGTATAT
>JAHWXV010524816.1:0-12498 GCA_024586415.1 Phrixothrix hirtus | reverse complement strand
AACTTTCTTTATATGCATTTATACTTATGCTATCGAACTCGCAATCTGAGTTAAAGGGTTTATGCATTTGGTTTCTGAAAACCGTAGCAGTTGTTACTTCTCCTGGATCGTTACCAGCTGTAAACATTAAGGTAGGTTTGGCTATCTATACATCTTATTGCCTCCAAATATAAATACTACAGCAATATATATAAATATAAATAAAATATTATTATAATTCGTTCAAGCACAGTATGACTATAATTTATTTCGTAAATCCTCCATCACAGACCTCAGCAAGAAGCAACACATACAGCAATTATTGCCGGGTGCTAGATCAAGTTGCTGAACATGCAGGCCCAGTGTGTTCCGCTTGCTTCAGCAGCTGTACTGGAGTGCGTTAAAGTAACAACTAGAATACTAGGCTTTTCACCATTTAAGTGGCGAAAGTGAAACCCAGATACCATAGGAGATTCATTACCAAATATCTTTACTTCTCATTCCCGACTTGATCCGTTGAGGGCATAAGATCTAGAAGGAAGATGAAAGTCTATCAAGACTGTTTAAAGACCTTAAAATAAGAGGGCAGCAGAAACGTTAAAACATAAGTCCAGAAAGTTCTAATAGCGAGATACTCGATGAAATTTACTCCCGCATTGCGCACGCGACTACGCTGAGGGCAAACTAAAAACAACACATTTTCATATACATAATGAATCAGAAGAAACTCATAGTATAAAAGGAAACAAAGACTAACATCTTACTGTTAACGGATGACAACAACCTCACTGCTCTAAAAAATAACAATAAACTAAACAATTTATATAATCTAATAGCAATCAAGAAATCAGGTGCGTTGCTATCACATGTTTAAACAACATTAGAAAATTAGCTAAATATTCGGACTCAAAGTCTACGTAATCATATGTACTTCTCACATAATAGAGGTCCCTCTATTCATTTCATACACAATAAACTAAAACATTTTCTTCATACAAACATACTTTTTACATTCATACAAACACAACTAACTCAAGTTTAAGTAACTTTAGACATTTAACTTTAGCAGGGGATTTGAATAGATATAAGGGGGCCCCAAAATCAATATACTGCTATCTAATATCATTAACGATTAAAATCTGCACCTATCAAGCTACCAGAATAGTAAACGTAAATGAAAAAATAATTAAAAATTGACCAGAGTATATTGTCACTAACATAACAGAGGAGATAAAGCCACGCCAAGTGACTGAAACCCCCAACTGCAATATTGGAGCTAATTAAATTTAGTAGAAACTAGAATTATATCCGAACACCTAACAAAGCAATTCATAGTGATGTTCAATAGAGGCTATAAAATTCTGAAAACGCTTTCCACTTTCCATTTCCAGTTCATTTTTTATAGAAAATGATCAAATGAACAGATAAAGTTTTCACGACTGAATTGTAGCATATGCTCAACTATCTTCGGAACTTAAACTTACTAAGAAACACTTCAACAAGGTTTTAATTAAAAATATCTACAAATCATACAAAATAATGCAACAATCGTATTAAGGAAGAGAGGTAATTCCAACTCAAGAAAAAAATTGGCAACTCATCTAACAAATATCGTATAATATGTAACATAGCCGATGAAAAACTTGGAAAAGTATTCACCACACCCCACCTGCACCTAATTAATTGAGAACAACATAATCTGCAGTGTTAATGCCGCAAATTAGGCCGTTTACAAGTGATATACCTAATAAATTAGACTTGCATTTTAATAAAAAAACGCACTCCTCCTTAATGTCGATAGATAAACATAAATCACCTTTTATGACACCTACAAATAGCGCTGAAGTAGATCGTTGCATCATAAACCTGTCAAACTCTAAATCTACAGAGCGCTATGAAATACCTATCAAATAACTACTCGTTTATAATTTGGACATTCCTGAAAGTCAATAATAACTACAATTTACACCACTGATGATATCAACAATCACTGACCAAAAGCGTTACTCAGTATATTCTCCAGATTTTCGAACATATAATAATGGATAGAATAAACACATTAATAAATAAATATAATCTACTAACAGCGTCTCAAATGAATTTAGGAAACACGAATCAATCATTAAAGCACTTGTGGAATACATTCAGCATGTACTCAAAGAAATGGACACTAACAAATATGTAATATCTATCTAGTTCGATCTCTCTAAAGCAAGAGAGACTCAATTTATATTCCCTAAATACCACATAAACTCGAAAAACTAAGTATACGTGGAACAGTACACCAATGGATAACCTCATACCTAAGCAATAGAAAATACAAGTTAAACTAAATTATACTAAATCATCAATCTATAATATTTACAGTGACACTTCTCAAGGAAGTGTTCTTTATCCACTAATTTGCAACTTATATATAAATGACCCTGCTAACCACTTAACTGAAGGTAAAGTAATGATGTATGCTGATGACATCACTGCCATAGGTCGCACATTTGCTGTGGAAGAAATTAGCATAAAGTTAACAGTGTTCCAAACAGCTTTATTAAGTGGTGGTATAAAAGTCGTCTTATAAACTATGTCAAAACTGTGCTAAAGCAAAATCATAATATGGATCGTTCTGCCGATAAAGGAAATTCTAAATCAAGTTTAACTTAAAAAAAAATCAAGTTATATTAACGTATCAAATTTTCTAGGAATATCGAGAAATACTTATTATTCAATGATAACAAGCACGAAATTAAATAAACCTTTATTTTTACTAGAAAATCTGATAAATTCATTTATATGTGAAAACCTACAACATATTTACTGCACGTACACTTACTGCGTCATTAAGGTGCAGGAATTTGTGTGTAAAAGCGTTACTGTCAAACGTCGGGTATTACTCACATGTAATAGAAGCTTTTACTATACATTTTACATAATATGAAAGAACAAGTGCTATTTAAGTGCATGATGTAAGTTTTGTCTAAATATTTTATTTTCTGTAAGATAATAAAAATTATGAAATTAAGTAAAATGGAAATAAATTAAAATTTGACTTAACTTCATCATTTTTATTATGCTACAGAAAATAAAATATTGAGACAAAAATTATATCATGTAATTAATAAACACTTATTCTTGCGTATTATGTAAAATTTATCGTAAAAGCTTGTATTACGTGTAAGTAATACTCGACGTTTGACAGTAACGGTTTTTCAAACAAATTCGCACAACTTAACTACAACATAAGGCTTTCAGTAGATATAAATAGGCTTTTCATAATCCAAAAAAGAATGATGGGACTAATATTTAACATTGTCCTAATAGTAAACTCCATCTACTACTAACATATGTGCCTTGAACAAAATCTAATTATCAAAAACTTTAAAATATTACATTATCACAACACAACAACAAAGCAGAATTTCCATCGCGATAGATACACCTAAACACAAATTTTGCAAAAGAAAACACCACTCTATGCGAGCTGTACATTATTCAACGCCCTACCGAACGGTATAAAAAGCATAACGTGTTTTCCAAAAATTTAAAGCAAAAGTAAACTGCTGCTAATTGAAGCATGCTTTTATGGCGTTAAAGAATTTATTGAATACTGTACGAAAACTACATAACAGACATAATTATACCCTAGGCATCACTATTGTTGCACTCCTCGTGAATTAATCCAAATCACGTAAGATTCAACATTAGACAAATGAAATAAATTTTTACTTATTACATTTCTATAAAATTTGTGTAGCTTAAATAATATATAACAGTATTTTAAACCTAAATCAAATAATTTCCTAACTAATAAAAAAAGGGAAATGATAAACTTGAAGTGAGTGTAAAGGTTACGTCTGCGAAACAAGTCATTTCAAAGTTCGTATGTGCCATGACGAATTTGTTCTAGCTAATAAATAGGTTATTTAAGAAGGGTTTTTAAAGTTGTAAATATTAAAAACTTGAAAGAACCACTGTATAATAAATTACCCGCAAACCCAAGGCAGTTCTCGAAAAATAACACACGGCTAAAGTACCTGCAAAGAGAACCAACGGTTTTTCAACGATTTCAAACTAGACATTCCATTTTGCCATCTATTTTGTCAAACAGATTGGGAGTAAGAATCTACAGAAACTGATAAAAGCTTAGATCACGAAAAACTCAACCTCTTTTTCATGTAGGTCATAGCAGAACATCCAACGCTATCTCCAACGTAAAGATCAACGTTAGATCGCAACGTAAATCAGATAGCTAATTAGATTAAGTACTCAAACAGGACATATAAATAAAATTCTGAAGTGATGTCCTCAACAGCATGAAGTCATTGAAACGATTAAAGCAGTCGTAATTAAAAATTTAAAAATCGTTCGAGAGTGTTCTAAGTCTAAAAATGAGAACTAAAAACAGTCCGTAAGCAGAGAAGCAATATATCTATAATATGAACAACCTAGGTTATCTACAATATTAAAGCGCAAACATTGAATTTTGCGTGGAAAGCATACGAGGACTAGGACGAAGAATATTCGCAACTGCTACAACACGGTTCAAGAAGTCAGAATTTATTGAAATATATAAAATCCAATTAGAAGAAAAGTCTAAAAATTTAAACTTTCAGCGTAGCTTTAATTTAAAAATTAAAATTCTTTTACGACCTGAGGTTACCTTATATTCGGTCCAATCATTGAACCAAGTTGTTTACATTAATTTGACCTGAATCCGAGGTAGTTTATAAAAAGATTTTTGTATTTTTTCTCATGTATGATATATGTGTATAAATTTGTAATTTACATATTGATATTTGTTTTCTGAATAAGTGTATTTCCTTCTTACTTTTATTTAATTATTGAAATCGAATTATCTTTGGTATCTTTGGTAAAAGAAATAGAATTAATAACGATTTTATATTCAAACTTTTAGGTAAAAATAACAGAACTAGAAAATTATTATTTTTCAAAAAGGGCCTTTACTCCCTAAGATCGTAACGAATCCTTTAAAATTACAATGGATATCCCAAACTTCAACAGCTTACCGTTTAATTAAAGTAAATTAAATAACTTTTTTAAAGTAATGATTCAATCTGCCAAAGGGTAATCAATATTCTCAAATCGAATTTTTGTAACAAAGACAATTGTTCTCTAGACTCATTTCAATATCTAGTGTTAAAATGTCAATATCAATATTTTTACAAGTAAATTAATGAGAAAATAAAGTTGTTATCATTTATACGTAATTTACTTGTGGACTATCACCAATTTCTTCACACCTGGAATAAAAGCGATAATAAACTCGTTTCTGTTGCTACCCTAATTAACATATTCAATCGTATTTCCTTACATGACGAATTTTATGAATCAATCACACACTATATAGTTATTTAAAGTGAAAGGCCTCACTATCTATGTTCGCTGTAAAAGAAATGTTTGTCCTGCAGATAGTTATATTATAAAAATACTACTAAGGTGGCTAATGGTATAATAGACGGTAAAAACCTATATAACGAAAACAAACCACCTGTCGTTCAAAATCGTATCAATTATCCTACAAACATCTTTAGCCGGCCTTCCAACCACGATACTGGAGGAACTATCTAAGTGGTCAATTCGAGATAGCAAATCGAATTCTCTCTGAATCGACGTTAACTGTCTTTGTCATTGGTGCTTTAAACCAGTCCAGAAACTGGTTCTCATATTTAACACTATAAACTTGGCAGGTTATATTCTGAAACACATATGGAGATACGCATCGTTCTAGATCCCAAGGAAAACGGCCAATTGACAATCAATGATTGGTTACCTATTATCATGCCGTCTATTTTCTGCGAGTATTTAATAAAATATCCGCACAAACGCTAACTGCAGTGTCCTTTCACAACCTTCAAAGATGTTTTGTATAGACCCATGGTGTATTTCTGAGAATTATATGCGAGAGGAGACTAAAGGGAAAAACTTACAAGATCGTATTTCTTGGTCTAGATAAGCCCTTCAATGGAGTCTCGCATTATGGCGTCCGGAGAGCGCTTACATGATTCAAGATTTTCTCAATATATTAAGAATTCATTCAAGATGGATATGACTTGCTTCCACTTTCATTCTAATCAAACTGGGTGTGAAGCAAGATAATTCGTCGTCTTTCATTCTCGTCAATATGGTAATAGACGAACCCATTTGTCCACTGGACAGGACAGGCATAATTCCAATCGGAGCAAGTAACATTGCAGCTTTAGCTTATGCCAACGAAAGATCGTTGGCATAAGCTAAAGTATAAGAATACTTTTAGGGAAGGACGGTGCCCTAACTGGAAGCTATTTGAAACTGCGTCAAGCGTTTTTAATGAAGGAGAGCTAGAAATTAGTGCCCGAAAAGGCGCGGTGCTCTGCATCTGTCTAGTAAAAAAGTCATATACGTGACCATCACACCCTGTTGCTACGTTCATGTGGTACCTCTCCGACAGCTCGAGGACACCGGGCGAGCGAAGCGAAGTGGGTGCAGCAGGCAGTTAAGGATTACAAATTCTTTTTGGTCCGCCTACTTTTTGATGCCCTCAAAAAATAATAGTAATGAAACACTTTCTAGAGGAAAATTAAATAAAAGTTATTATTTCAAGTATTTACTTCGAAATTTAATGAAGGAATTGTGTTGTGAAGAAACACGTGCACGCTAATATTGGCTATTATAGTTTTCCAACATCATTGAAGCACTTTGTAAGCAATTTTATATTATGATATATATTTTTTTATAACGCAAATAAACTTTGAATGGTATGACATATTTATTATTACTAATTTAGAATACCTGATTTATGTACTTGTAACCCACAGCATAATAAGTGTACCTATATGCACTTTCCTAAAAATTGTAAACATTTGATTTTAAGCCACATTGCGATGGCCTTGATGTAAGTTAACCATTATGTGAAATACCTTTAAAAACATTTTGTAAACTGTAATTGAACTATAAAAGCATATGCAGGGTAGTATTTGAAATAAATAACTTAGGGTCATTTCAGACTAATCTGAAGCTGCGAAAAAACTTTAAAAAGCTTAAAATATTGATTTATTCGTCGTACGCATTATGCCACAATCTAATTTTATTACATAAAAAATTCTTGAACTTATTTAATAGTAACGATTTGCGTGATCGTCCGGTATGCTTTTTCCAATTTTTTAAACCATAATTTTTATTTAATTTAATCTTTGCAAAAGTTTTATATTGATATAAATTTCCAATCACTTTGTTTTATAATTGTTACTAATTGTGTTTCATATATTTATTTAAATAACATTTTTTATTATCTACATTTTTTATTTATAATGACCATCAACGCTATTTAAAATCTAAGAATATAATAAATCTGATGATGAACCAGGAATCAGGCTCGGAACTATAGTAAACATAATTTAAAAATTTAAATATAACGGCACAAGTTGTAAAAATGAGTTTTATTTTTAAACACGATAGGTAATCCCATTTTATCTATTCCTAAAATTTTCAACGGATTACATTGACTTCTTCAGTAATTCAGTCTCTTAATTCTTGTAGGGTGTGAGGGCGATGTTTAAAAACTTTGTCCTTTAAGTATCCCCAGAGAAAGAAGTCATCAATACTCAAATCAGGCGAGCGTGCTGGCCTCAGAGAGACCACCCGCACGGGGTGCACTTGTCTGAAAACACCCATAGAATTTCGAACTGTGTGGGCAGTAGCTCCATCCTGTTGAAACCTGAGATCCCCTCAGTCATGTTCTTTTGTGACTTCTTCTAATTTAGACTGCAGAAAATCTTCTAACATTGAGACATAACGGATCGAAGTGACAGTCACAGTTCTGCCTTCTTCTTCAAAAAACTATGTACCTTTTACGCCAAATTTGGATATGGCACACCCCACTGTCACTTTCGTAAAATGAAGTGGCTTTTCATAAAGTAATCGCGGATTATTTGCAGTCCTGTAGCGAAAATTCTTCTAACCGGTCCAGACAGATGAAAATGCGCTTCGTTGCGGCTGAAAAATATTGCTTCTGTGCGGATATCCTGAAGCATTTCCTAACAAAGATTCATGCGATTTACACGGTCAGTTACACTTAATTCTTGCACAAGCATCATTTTGTATGGATCGAATTACAAGTCTTCATGAAGAATCCTCCTCAAAAAACGGTGAGACATTCCTAAAGCAACTACGTGTTTCCGAGCCGATCGTCTAGATGACCCTTCAACTGCTGTTCTAACCAACTGAACATTTTGAGGCGTTCTTACCGTTCTTGGTGCCCCATGTTTATCTTCACGTAGGATACTTTCAGTTTCTTCTAATCGTCGAACCCATGATCAAATAGTGTTTGCAGAAGGGATTGAAGTAATGCGTGGAATATTGAAGTAGCGGCGGAAAGCTCTTTGCGTTGAGATGACAGAACGGTTATTTTCGTAAAAAGTGCATACAACGAATCAGCGATGCACTACCGTCCAAATCATGGTTAGAACTGACATTGGGTTGATAGAGTGAACACAACGACACTACTTACCCCCCTCTCTCCACCTTAGCCTGAGTAGGGACCAATACAAATAGCTCAGTCGGCTCTGCCCCACCCTGTATCATCATTTAAATCCAAGGTTACGACTAACTTTTAAAAATATATAATTCACTTTCTTAATTAAAATATACAGATTCTTGAAGAATAATTATTAAAATATCTATTTGTGCTTCTGGGTACGATGATTTCATATTAAAGTTGACATAAGAAACAAAAAATCTGTTGCCCTATTATTAATAGTTTATCAACACAGTGTGCAAACGTAAAGACGATCTATTTACCTAGAGTAAATAAGAAAGACCTGTAACATTATATTATATTCATTATTCATTTCGAATATAAATACAACCATTAAATGGATAAAATCATAAAACTTGTTCAAAAATATAGCTTAATTGTGAATAAAAGCAAGAGGAGAGAATAGGAATGTTAGGTATTTTCTAAAGGAAACTCTCATATAACATCTATAAACCATTCTGATAAATTTAAATTTATGTAGAGGAAAGAGATTACATATTATGTAGTCAATGATTCGATTTTTCAAAAATCTAATGAACTTTGCCTATAAATTCAAACGAAATTAGTTTCCCCATAGGTTGAAAATTTATTTTTAAAGCTTATATTAAAAACTAAAAACATCTGTCACATGTGGATTCTGATGGTATCTGGGGTTAACTGAAATCAACAATTCGTTTACTACGAATGCTCTCAGGATCTATTTAATAGCTATGCATATTCTATTAATGAATTAAAAGCATTTTTTTAGGTTACAATATTGTAATATAATCTAATAAAAGATGTATGTCAATTTAAGAAGGCTAATTGTGAGGGTCAAAGTCGGATAAAACATTTATTCAATAATATATTCTGGTAGTAAATGCGATGCTTCGTTTTATAACATTTCATGTAATTGAAATCAGGTTAAACTAACTTTAAGCAGGTTAAATATATTTAACAAATAATACACTCTTAAACTGCTCAAGAAGAATATCTGTGCAAACTAAGTGCCGTGATTAACAATGCAACTCAATAGCTTAAGTTTGTGAAGTAGCCAAAAGATGTCATATTCCCTACGCAGGAAAATTAAAAGCGTTTATTACATACAAAATAATTGATGTTAGTTCATTAATATAAAATTGACTTACGCCTCCAATTCTACTCTGGGCTTTGGCGAGTAGTATTGGAGGCGTAAATCAATTTTATATTAATGCACTAAGAACAATTATTTTGTATGTAGTAAATGCTTTTAATTTGCTTGGGTACGGAAGATGAGATCTTTTGGCTACTTCACAATCTCGAGCTATTGAGTTGCGTTGTTAACTATGGTACTTAGTTTGTCCAGATATTCTTCTTGGGCAGTTTAAGGGTGTGTTGTTTGTTCACGCACACACAGCTCTTTAGAAACCTCTAAAGGAATTAATCGGGAACTGAAAGGTAGGACAAACGTGACGGTTAGTTAATCTCGAAACTTTCGAATTTGTGCACTCGCCAAACACTTGCCTTAGGAGATTTATTGCGTTTTAGTATTATTTGATATTAGAAGGCGTAAAATAAATTCAATCATAGACAGATATTGCTTAAGCTATCAAAGTACACTTCGTGGAAAGGCATTTCCGCTGTGCGTTGTCACTTGATATGATGTTAGGCAAGGGTGACAATATGTAAAAGAGATTCTTTACGTTTGACTTTAGTAATAATTTAAATTTAATTACATAAATTAAGTCATCACAAAGGTACCTATAGTTGCATTTAGAATGCAATAGGAAATACTTAGAACAATATTGTAATACAAGCAGTTTGTGGACTAACATTGGTAAAGCCAAACATAACCTTCAACTTTGAATTATATGGAGTACTTATTTTACCTTATCTGTGTCAAGATTATTACAAGTCAGAGCAATAAGATGATCTAAATACAACAGCCATTTTATTGAAAACTACAAGTTATGAAGAAAATGAGAAGTAACACTTCTAATTCCTTAACATTTATTTTGTGAGCTTAATGATAAAGAAACAGTAGTTTACCATTGAAAATTGATTTATTGTTTTTCAAAATATTCTCCCTTAGGATCTATATACTTTTTCATTCTTTCGAACCAATTGCCAAAACATTTTTGTCATTCCGTTTGAGACATCCTAAAACATGGTTTTGAACGCATCGGCAGCTTCTTCTCCCGACGAAAACCGTTATCCATGCAATTTATTCTTGACGTTCTGGAACAAAAAGAAGTCATTGGGTGTCAAATTAGGGCAGTACGGTGGATGACACATTAATTTAATTTTTTGAGTGTTTAAATAATCGGTTGTTGGAGGAGATGTGTGAGAACTCGCATTGGCGTGATGCAGAATGATCCTAAGGCGTTTATTTGTTTTCCTTGTTTCCCTGATGAGTTCTGGCAAACGATTAGTGGTGTACCATTCAGAAGTGACCGTTTTACGTTCCTGTAAAGGTACTATTGCCGCATGACTAGTTTTTCCGAAAAAACAGGTGACCATTTGCTTCGAAGTGCTTCGAGCGCGAACAAGTTTTATTGGGTTTGATTCATTCTATACACCGATACAGTTGACTGCTGTTTAATTTCCCGCTCATACGCATATATCCATGATTCGTCATATGTTACAACATTATATACGTCTTTTGAAGCACTGCCATTGTATTTCGTAAGCATTTGCTTGCACCAATCGACAAGGGCATCTTTTTCAGATGTTTTCAAATTATGTTGTTACAATATTTTGTATATGTTGGTAGAACTAATGCATAAGGTTGCCTCAATTTACACAGTAGGTCACATGCTGACCCAGCATTATCAGTTTTTGCACAGCACCGATGTTTTCTGACACGACAACTGATTTTGGACGACCTTCATTACTTTCGTCGGTGGGCGAACGGCGGTCACGATTAAACTTGTTATATCAGCGTTTCACAGTGGAAAAGAATGGGGATTCATCGCCAAAAGTGGAAGCAAGTTGATTGATGCGTTCTTGGCTAGATAATCCATAGAAGTGAGTAATAAATCATTTTACGAACACTTTCATGAGTTAATTCCATTTTTACGCCGAGGTACAATTTTCAATTCACTATAAACACCACTAGTCACGCTCACATGTCAAAATGTTGTGAATAAGGTTGTGTACAAAAATGTACAACTTTCCATTACAAATGTTAGATGGCGTTTTAAACACGCAGTGTTGCCAAGGCTCACAATATAAATAGTGCTCCTCGTATAACACATAACACATTTATTGAAGAACTGCATAAATAGAAGTTAACTGAAAATTTGGAAATGATCTCATTAGGAATCCCACAAAATGTATTATGTCTGTAAAATTCCAATGTATATGAGAAAAATGAGGGACGTCAAAATATTTCTTCTTAATCTCCATTAATTCTTTTAAAGCTTTATTGAGAAATTATAAGAATAACGAATTTTACTTGACCCATGGTTATATTAGTTGAGGCGTATATTTGCAAAAGCGGCTAGATCAATATTTTTTCAAAATTAATCTAAAAGTAGAAAAGTATACTTAAGGAGGTGCTATATAAGTGGCATATTTTAAACTGTAACAAAACGAGCCAGTTTCTTACGCATGCTCATTGGCAATTTTGGGAGCTGTTATTGTAGCATTTGTAATGCTCTTTGTATGTAGCAAAAATATTGCCTGATATTGTGTTATAAAATACCTATCACAACAGAAATTAGTGTTAAAGAATCTCCTGCTAATAAATCACGAAAACTGGATTGTAGTCCAAGTGAATGGAAACGAAATCAAGAAAAGAGGCGCAGGTATGGATTCATTTCTAACCTAATTTGCTATGTTGTCTTTAGTCGTTGTGAAATGCACTAATTATTTAAATTGTTGCAGGTACATGCCAGCCTTAGGACCTATAAAATTCAATTGTAAACATGAGACAAAAAATAAAGCATACAAATGTTTCGAACTGACTGAAGTAGAAATAAAAACATTTCATGATAATTTTTATGCACATACATCAAAAATTGCTCAAGATG
>JAHWXV010524741.1:0-16480 GCA_024586415.1 Phrixothrix hirtus | reverse complement strand
ACACAAAAAACAAATAGTAAAATTAATAAGGACGACACTGATTACAAAATATAACTAAATTAGTAGTTTTTATTTCAGAAATGGTGATGAAAAACCTAGCTATTACAAATTCCCTAGATTTTTTTAAATTTTTACTGCCCTGGATACACTCTTTTACGATCTCACTGTATTAATAAAGAATTAAACGATAATTCTTTTAATCTTTAACCCAAAGAAAAAATACAAATTACAATTTAGGAGCGTTCCAAAATAGAACGTGACGACATAATAATTGTATTAAGATCAAACTGTTGTACAAAGGCTGTTTACAACTAATAACTTTGCTTTCCTAAAGTAAAAAATAAATTCTAGTAAAAAATAAACTTTTTATTATACAAAATTGTAGATGATACAATTAATAGTAAAAAAAACACTAAAATGACAACTGAAGGCATAAAACAAAAAATTAAATCTACAACAGAAGCTCCGCATGACGGCCACCTGTTTCTATGTAAAAATTTATTCGCGTACGTAAAGATCGCCGAATTCTTGCAAAAATTCCTATAGTGTTTCTAAATTCATCGCAGGCACCTCTCCAAAGCTGATCGTCTCTTTCTATTGGTTTGAATAAACTAATGATTTTAGGTATCACCACACATAAAAATTACAAGGATTTAAATTAGGCGACTTTGTTGGCCAAGCAACTGAACCGCCAACTGGGCCGCCTCTTCCGATCCATCGTCCTCGGTAATTATTATCTAAAAAATTACGAACAATCCTGCTATAGTGAGCTTGACAACCTTTATGTAGAAACCAAAAGTTTTGCCGAATATTTAAATTAATATCATTCAATAAATCTGTAGGGTATTCTGTAAAACGTTGTAATAATCCTCACCATTTAAACGATTGGACAATTCATCACGCTCGAGCTGATTATCATCAACAACACTTATCCATACATTTATGCGGAATCTATCCTAATATTTAGTTTATTTTATAACATGAGGATTCTCACCAATATAGGAATAATAATGTACATTATGCATATTAAAAATTCCATTCTTCACAAAACAAAATGTTTGAAAAAGGTCGTGGTTTTGATTATCTTTATTTCGCAACCAATTAGAAAAATCAACACAAGGAGGAATATCATGCCCTCGGCTTTTCTAAAATGAAAAGTATACAAGTTTTTCTTATACAAAATGTTCCACATAGAAAATTTAGAAATATCATCTTCATAGTCTCTTATTATGTTAGCATGTCTTCCAGTTTCATTGTTTTTAGGAATTACCGATCCTGTTTCCCTAATTCTCTGATAAAGAACTGTAAATGATTTGGGATAGGATGTCTTTTATTTGGAAATCTATTCGCATACCGACCTGCCGCTGCCCGAGAGTTGCATTGCATTTCCCCATACACTAAATGGATATGGCATATTTTTCGGTACTAAACAAAACTATTGTAACAATGTTCAAGTTTTTGTATTTGTAAATTAATATAATACTAAACAATAAATAAAGATTTCTCCTAAAACTATTTTGACAACTAATAATACCTGTTTGACATTAATACAATTGTTATTTTGTTTATTTTCCATAGCCATCCTTAACAATTAGAAATTAATTTGTTAGTTAATGGAAACGTATGTATTGATAAATCAAAAGTTCAAATCAATTTCTTCCAAAACAGTGCGTCATAGGGACTTCAGATAAGACCATCATTTTCTTATAAAAAAAATTGAAATTTGTTAAATGTTATGTCAATATGGCGAAATTTTGAAAGACAAAAAGTTATTAGTAATTGTAAATAATATACTCAGTGACAGAAATAGCAACACCAAGAAGAAGTAGGAATTTCTTAACGAAAGTTGGTAGATCTGTTGGTCTAACATTAAGTAATAATTGATTAACTTTTGAAATCAAGTGGTAATGTGATAACGTCACATTTGACAGTTCTTATAATATTTTGCTAACTTTTTCGTACGATTTGTAGTTCTTTTTCATTGTTAATTAACATTATTTTGGTTATTGTTCTTTTGCTAACGTGTTTTGTTTGTTTGATCATGCCTAGAGTATAGAAACGAGGATATTACCGTCAATTAAGAGAATTTGACAGAGGTCGAATTATTGGTTTGCGCGAAGCTGGTTTTTCATTTGGCGAAATTGCTAACCTTGTAAATCGAAATCGGTTTACTGTAAGACGAGTGTGTCGTGCATGGTTTGAAGATGGCCATGAACATTGCAAAAGAGGAACCGGGGTTTCAAGAAGAACGAATGAGCGTCAAGATCGTCGCTTAAGATGGTAGTTAGTGACCAATGGTTTAGTGAAGAAGGTCGCCTTGTAACCCTTAGAATAGTTTATCGTCGAATCCGAAGTTTTGGGTTAACATCACATCGTCCGCAACTTGTGCTTCCTTTGACTGCAGAACATCGTCAACAACGGTTACAATGGTGCAATGAACGACTTCATTGGAATCTTGAATGGCGCCGTGTTGTCTTTAGTGACGAATCTAGATTTTGTTTATAAATGCACGCCGGTCGTATGAGAGTCAGACAAAGACGAGGTGAACGACGGAATCTCCGATGGGCACGTGAGAGGCACGTAGACCGCACTGTGGGTGTTATGGTTTGGGGTGCGATTACTTATGGCAGCAGGTCTCCCTTGGTGTTCATTCGAGGCAGTATAACATCACAACGGTATATTGCGGAGGCGGTTGGAACACATCTTTTCCCATACTTACAAGAGCTCGAAGATCTATTATTCCAGCAAGATAATGCACGTCTACGTGTAACAAGGTTTTCCTTGAACTTCTTTGAGCAGGCCCAGATTCATATTTTGCCTTGGCCTTCAAGATCTCCAGATCTTTCTCCCATTGAACATGTATGGGATATAATGGCTAGAAGCTTGCGAAATTTGCAGCGTCCTCCTTTGACTTTGGAGGCCTTGATACATGAGGTACAGCTTGCGGAGGCAATACCCCAATACGAGGTAAACCACCTTATTCAATCAACGCGTCGGCGTGTAAATGAATGTGTAAATCAGAGAGGCCGCACCACACATTATTAACAATTATTATAAAATTTTGTTTGACTAATAAAGATTTTCCTCCTAAATTTTGATCATTTATTACTATAATATAGGTGAATATTATTACCAAATTGCATCCGGAAATTCCAACCCCTTCTTGGTGTTGCAATTTCTATGTCACTGAGTATACATATGATGTTATTGCTATATGCGAAACAAGACTTAATAACTACATTATTAATAATAATATAGTAACGATTACAACGTAATACGATGAGATCGTAATTCACGTAAGGGAGGAGTAGCTTTTTACGTAAAGAAGCCTATCAAATTTGTTATACTTAAAACTAATAATAAAATTGCACAATTATGAATTAAACTAAACCTTCATGGCTTATCTTTGGCAATAACATCCATCAAATTCAAAAATTAAGATAGATGACTTTTTAAAAGAATTTGAGGATTCGCTGTCACTGGCCTTAATTGCTTGTGATAATGTTATCATTGTGGGTGATTTTCATTTAAACTTTTTAAATATAGACTCTAAAGTTAGTCGTTTTCTCGAATTACATGAAATTTTTGGTTTACGTCAAATTATCGACAAGCCCACTAGAATCACATTTACTTCTCAGACTGTAATAGATTAGATTATTACTAACAATATAAATATTATACGAAAGTCAACTGTTAAGATTTTTAAACTGCTGATCATTTTTTGATTCACTGTGAAATTAATATTGCTTCTGTTAAATATTCTCCACAGTTTATTACCTACCGTAATTTCAAACATTTTAACAATGAAAATTTTCATTTTTATATACAGCTCGTACCGTGGCAACATATTTTATATATGGACGATGTGAACTGTAAAGTACAATTTTTAAATAAAAACTTACTACATTTTCGACAAACATGCTCTTTTTACAACCTCAGGTATAACCAAATCTAATTCATCCTGGTTGACAGATAATATCAAGCTATTTATTATTAAGGGATAATGCCTTACGCAAATTTAAAAAATCAAAAAAATATCACATCTAAAAAAATTCTGGAAAACTTGAGAGGTTGTAATATTAAAAATAAATTTAAAATTGTTTCTATTCATGACGATTTAGTAAATGTAAATGAAATTAATAGCTATTTTAATACAAGTACATCGTCACCATAGCCTCCTTGTCAAAATTTAATACATTTTATAGAATTAACTTAAAAAATAATAATACTCGATTCAAATTTTCATTTGTGTCTGCTGATGAAGTTTTAGATGTGTTTAATTCAATTATCTCTCCCTCTTTGGGTAGTGATCAATAAAATATTAAAATGTTAAAACTTTGCCAATTACTTCCCTATATTAGCCATATAATAAATTTTTGTTTCGAAAGTTGTGTTTTTCCATCTTGCCTATAATAATATCTCTTCCTAAGGTTACTGATCCTACACATTATAAAGATTTACGTCCTATTTCCTGTTCTTTCTAAAGTTATGGAAAAAATTATGTATGCACAAATAAATTTTTATTTAAAACGAAATAAAATTATTCCAGATACCCAATCTAGATTTCAATATGGTTACAGTTGTTCCAGTGCGTTACTACAAATTACAGATGATATTATATCTGCGATTGATAGAAATTAAGCAACTCCTCTAATTTTACCTGATTACTGAAAGGCATTCGATACTATAAATCATTGAGTTCTATTGTTACCTCTTTCCTTCCATGGTCTTAACACTAATGCCGTTGAATTAATTAAACACAACGTGTAAAATTTAAGGCCAATTTATCTGACCCTCAGGAATTAGAATCAGGCGTATCGCAAGAGTTTATCCTGGGTCCGCTACTATTTTCTATGTACATTTCTAATTTCTCCAATTCTAGTAATTATTGTCGTTTTCATTTTTATGGTGATGGCACTCAAGTTTATTATACGTTTAATCTGCCTGATACAGCTATAGCTAATAAATATATCAACTCTGATCTGATTTCCCTCAATAGGATCTCTCACCGACATACTTAAACATTGAATCCTAATACATCAACTGTTATTATTTTTAGTAAATTAAAATTTCGAGAAGAAATTATGTCGCAAATAAATATAAAAATTGGTAACTTATCCCTGCCCGTGTACAATGAATCTAAAAATTTAGGTATAATTATTGACTCCAACCTTCGTTTCAAAACTCATAAATAAATTAAACCAAAAACCCTATTGTAATATTAAACTACTATTTACGAACAGGTTCTTATTTAATGCTACCACTAATGCTATGTCACGCAATTCTTTAATACTATCTTTATTTGATTATGTTACGGTTGTTACATAATCAATAAGATTAATTGCAGGAATTTATTTGTAACACCCTGTGTATACATTTGTTATTTTTAATTTAATTCCAATCTATTTTGGTTTAATTTAATAAACCAAAAATTTATGCTGTGTGGTGTACATTCCTTTGTTTATTTTAACAATTTAATAATCACGGAGAACGAAATTTATTAGTTTTGCTTTTCAAATAAGTAGATTTATATAAATATTATCGTATCTAGCAGCGCCAAACAAGCCGGCGGGGAAGGGGAGAGGAATGTGACATTAAAGTGAACAAGGAGTTTCGACTCAACCTTCAACGAAGAAGTGTCTGACTCAATTTGAAGTATTAAATATGATTTCTATCAAAGACTAATTTCTAACATCTAAGTTAATTAATTTGAAATACTAACAACTCATTGTTATTTAAATAATGAAAATATTGTACAAAGGGGAGTCCGTAACAATTCGGCTGAAGGCTGACATCTATGTTGTTCTTTTGGGATTTTTTTGGGCAAAATTTAAATTATCATTGTTTCAAATGCCAGTATGAGGTCCCTAATTGTGAGAGGGTGGTGAAAAAGACAGGCGTTGAAACACGTAGAACAAGAGACTGGTAGTATCTATTAAATAATTACTAACGAATTTGTGCCACGTTTAGGTAAGTTCAAATTTTTATTTAACATTTGTTTTAACGTCTGTCGTTATCGACAAGGTCATTATGGCCTGATATTGTGCTTGCTCGCACAACTATTCTGCACCCAGTTTGTTGTTTGAATTATCTTTTTTGATTTATATTTGGTGACTGAATTAGCAAGACAATTACTTCGTTTATGAAAGTTACCTCCGATCTTTTGAACACTCAACTTGGTTACAAATTATTCATTATATTTCGGTAATTACCAGCTCTACTGGTTTCATGCTTGCACAGCAAACGTATTCGGGATATTTCTTCCGACTCTAAATTATGGGAGGGAAATTTCCAAATTGGTTTATTATTTTTTTATAAAATTTAACTTTCGGTCTAGAAATTTAAAAAACTCTCATTAATATTATTTACTGTTCGTATTTAATGCTACATTCTTATTTTGTTGTACAATTGCTATTTATTTAAAATCGTCAATTCATATTCAGTACGTCTTTGTAGGCTTCACTTGCAACGCTATTTTACTTGCCATTAACCGAATGATTAGATCAGGGAAACCTCAATTAGAGCTTCGCTCAAATTGATGTTTGTGTTATCTTAGTTGTTATCGAATACTGCTCTATTTATCTTACAGCCGACTTCGAAACCTGCTGTATCTACAATCGTCAGCTACGTCCCATTTGGTGGCCCAGATTTAATTACTCTATCTATGAAGGACGTCATATCTCGAGCCTTTGTGGTTACTTCTAGGTAACATTCCATCTAGTCACATGTTTTTGTTTTAAAATTCCATTTAACGTCAATTACTGTATTTAAACTTCAATCTAGTCATACTTAACTTTCTATTTACTATTAACTTCTGTATTTTGCTGCCTGTGATTATTAAATTGTTATGTGTTACTTGATGTTATTATAGTTGATACAATTATAATCAGCTTAGCGTGAAATCCTTTAAAAGCAACTATTTATCGAGTTCTTGCAAGCATCTTACTCTGTTAATTACTTATAAATAATTATTGAAGATTTAAGGCACCCTTACATCGTAACTTGCTGCCAGACCTTATCTGTTCGTACTTGCCGCCATCTGAGATATTTGAGCTTCCGGAGTCTTCCAAGTGACTTCTGTTTATCAATCGAAGGTCACCTTTTAAACATTTTCATTTAGCTTATAAATTGCTATCGTAACTAATTAATATTACCAACGTTTTTGTGTAAAGGTTATAATTTGTGGCATAGTTTATGGTCTTTGTTTAGATGAAATTTTTTCTTTTAAAATACAAAAAATTTAGAATACTGGCTTAGAAAATATTATTAGAAAATATAAATACATTTAGTACAAGCTAATCACTATGAAATGGTTAAATATCAAAAACCGACGCTTACTTTATCAACTCTCGTTTTTACTATAAATTGCTGTTTTATAAAACCCCAGCTTACTTGTATAATAAAATATGGTATAAAACAGATGTTCATGACCTTAATTTGAAACATGGGGGACAATTGGCAATGCCTGTTTATCACACTACATTTTATGAAAGGCCTTTTAATTATAAAATTGTAGCACTATATAACAAACATATCAAAGATATGCCATCCTCACGTTTTAAAATACATTGTCGACGTTATTTATTAAATTTTTAGATAGGGAACTGACCGTTTTGATATCATGTAACGTTATTAATTAACCATGTGCAAGCAATGTTTCCTTTTCTCTTTTGTTTTTTAGGTTATCTTAGTTAGTTCTTATTAATTTGTTACTTTGCCATGTTTAATTTAAATAATGTAATTGATATTTAGCGTTGTCTATTAGGGTTAAGCAGATGACTTCTAGTAAGTTATTTGAACTTCGCCCATTATACAAGAGGTATATTGATTGTGAAAGAAAAGCTTATGTATATATCTTGCATAATAAGCACATTTATTATTAATAAAAATGTCTAATACTCCTTACAAACGAGCCGCTTATGACTGCAATTAGAAAAACATATTCAGGTCATATGATTGGGTATATTCCACTAAATAAATGTTCAGAATCTTATCACTCAAAAGACAACTGTTTTAAAAATATTTGAATTTTCGACGATCTTTCGGTTAATTAATTGCTTTGCGTTGAATAACTCAATTTTTAACCTCTATGAATTAAGGTCGGCATAAGATACGTTTGTGTTGAACTAATTTCTAGTTCAATTGGCCTTCGGCCAGACTATTTTTAGATGAAGGTTTTTGGGTGAATTCGAAGTTATCAGAAATATCGATCCAGAAAAACGTCCTTAGATTTACTCTCTAATAGTATTTCGTACTGAGGCGTGACATAATGTTTATGAATCGGAAGAGAGAGGAATATTATAAAGGTAAGGCTTTGAGAATTGGAATGTTCTAAATTTTCCTGCTTGCCATTGTGGTATTTATACTGTTATTCCTTATTATTTAACTGTAAATTGTTTGATAAGCTTTATAATATTAATTTAATTTCAATGTAGAATGTGTGGGGTTATGTTTTATGTTTGGTTTGTTTACATGTTTCTTTTGTGTTTTGAATTTTAGTTAAATATTACAGTTTTCTATTTAATATTTACAATTAATTTTATTCTTAAATACTAGATGGTCCTAATTGTATTAAATATTGATTATAAAAATCATATATTTTCAACTTTAAAATTACTTTATTTTTATTTACATATTTTAGATTATTTTCTTATCACTTTTTATAACCCTTTATTAATTTATTTACTATTAATTAATAGAAGGTTTGTAAATTTCATATTTTAACAGTGGTTAAACAGTTTTACTTATTCTATAAATTGATTTCTTTTATAAATGACGTTTTACCAATTCTTATCTTTTTATTAGTTACATGTATCACTAATTTATATACATAAATTTGAAATATGATCATCTAAGTAATCATAATTGGGAACACGTCACAAATTGAACCGATGTTAGGGCGCCATTTTTAAAGAACTACAGCTCCCTTAAGAAGCATTTCTATATAAGGTGATTTACGTCAAATCTACATAAAATAAGTTCCAGAATTTGCATTTTTTTTTGTGAAAAGAATTTGTGAACACGCCGTATTATTTAAATGGCATATATGTATATTATCCCAATTGGTAAAAACATTTTTAACTCATGTCTGGATTTTTGTATAGTTCGATTCACTGCGAGTCACTGCGAATTCCATCATTATATTAATTAAATCTAACAATTATATCGTTCCATCATCATATTAATTAAATTTTAAAATCAAATCGTTCCATAATTATACTATCCAATACATCATTAATCAATTCAATCAAATATTGGATCTAATTATTCTTTGAATTAATCGAATTCAATTATTATTCTAATTACATATCGTCAAATCCGTGGATAGTTCGATAATTATTCTAGGTATAAGCAAAAAAAACAACTGTTGTCAACAATTTAATCGGGCTTTGAATTACTCAAATTCTCTTATTATTCTAATTGCATATATAATTGTATGCAATCAAATGCGAACCAAAGCAATAAATCATACAGTAACTTAATCAATCATATCCAATCGCAAAAGTACGATAATTATTCGAAATACATATAAATTTAATAACTATTCTACTATTACTGTAGTCAAAAACAGCATATTCAATAATTAGGCTAATTTACATGGATAATTAAATGCAATCAAAACGCCAATTAAAGCAGTTTAGTAAATCAAATCATTCAAAATCCAACTGCGGAAGCACAATACTGAGGCTAAATATATGGTTGATTATTCTAAGTACAAGCAACCAAAACTGCGTCGTCAACAATTTGATCAGACATTAGTTACTTAGATTCAACTATTATTTTATTTGCAGTTAATCCAAAACTGAAAATTCAACCATTATTATAATTACACGTATTCGAATCTGCGAAATTATTCAAATTACCCTAATTATCATCACGTTAATCAGAAAAACGTGTGGTATTTAAATTGAGCCAGAAAAAAATATGATATTTTGAAATGAGCTAAAAAAGTCGTATTCTAACTACTGATATCATAAGAGCTGAGATTGTATAAGGGATGAAAATCTGTAATACAAGATACGGTTTTTACTTACAACGCGAATTTTTGCCATTTATTTTACTAAATCATAAGATAATAAGTTCTTAATTTTATAATTTTATCTAGTATTTAACTGTAATAATAACAATTTTTTGTATATCTTAATTATAGTTAAAACTTATAGTTAAAGATTGCTTATAACTAAATTCAAGACTTTTAGACAAAAATATTTTTCAATTTAGAAGAAATCACAAAAAATTTTACAAAAATGTTTTTACGTTCAATATTATTTAAGAATATAATAAAGTATATATTTTATTATGTTATTGAGATTATGCCTAATGCCATCAGCATTTGAAACTGTTTTACTTTTGTATAAAAATTCCTACTAAAATTAGAAGAAAACTGCATATATGGTAAACTTTCGAAATATCACTCAAAATAAGAATTTGACTTCGTAGTCTTGGAAATGTTCCAGTCTTTTTACTATATTTTCTGAATAAAAGGTAAGCTTTTACGAAAATTAATTTTTGAACTTATTAAGAAATGTTAAACATAACATAATTGCTTTGAAGATTTTGTCGAAGAAAAATTTTATGTTTAAAATCTTTTAGTTTATAATATCTCTTGTAGTTAGTTTATATTATTGAAGGTTTAAAGCCTACCTCTTATGCTAGATACTCTAACCTTAGTTGTAAATAAGCAAATATACTTAACAATATGGCGGGTATCGTTTGATACAACAAAAAATGTTAATTTTGTTCATATCTTAAATATTAGCAAATGGAGCAAACGTTAAGGCATTTTTGTAGTATTTAAAGATTAAACAACACTTTTGTTTTAATATTATATATCAAGGTAAAGAAGTCAGTTACTAATGAAGACGCCAAGAGAATCGACTTTTAAAATATCAATATTCAATTTAGCATACTTTAAATATGTATCTGTAGTATTCATAACAGCCTGTGCAGATTGAGACAATACTGCAAATCTTCCATTTTTTGATTCTAGGTATCTAAATGTTTTGAATACTAATACATCAGCATCATGAAATTCATTTGTTATTGCGAAAACGTATATGCGCTCATTTATACCTTCTGTCACCTTTTTAGCAATTTCAATTTGAATAGAAAGTGATTTGCGAGTAAACGCTGCTGCGACTTCATCATTGATATCAACTTCAGCTGCTACATTTAATAATAAAAGTATAAAAGAGAATTTTATAAAAGATCTGATCAAAATAATCATTTTGATTATTTCTCCAAATATTCCAAGTGATCGATTTATTTATTGCTTTGTTTTAGAGTGTAAGATTTATAAATTAAACAATACTCTGAATTTCAGTGAATCCCCTCAATCAGTTTAGAATAATCTAAAAGATAAAATTTATTTTTATAGTACTTATTAAGTTATAAAAAATAGATACCTGCACATTATTAATTTTTAATTGTTTTTATCCCAAATTAATCTTTTTTGGAAATTAACTTTTAAAATAATGTCAACAATTCAAAATATACAAATTACTTCTACGTCGATATTAATGTGTATGACAATAAAATGCTTATTCATATTGGTGTTATCTAATCAGTATATTATCGTCAAAAGTTAATGTTTATTCATTAGTGGGCGAATTCATTTTATTTTAACAAGTTTACCTACAGTACATTAAAGTCCTCTTTTATAATAAGTTAATTGATTTATATGAACAATTCATGGAACATTCAACCATGATAATGAATGTAACGGGGTGAATTTATACAAATAAAGTAAATAACGTGATATTATTTCTTTCAACTACGCCACTGTGTTAGGCAAATAAACATTAAATCTGCTATTGAGTATATTTTCTATATTTAATCATACAATAATTGCTAAATATTAAACTGATACGTTGAATTATATAGTACATAGATACGCTTATTACTTTAAATGTTTCTATATAAATTAATGTTTTATTATAGCAAATACGAGAATTGTACAGTATTTGTTATCCCTAATATAGAATACACAACTACCTCTCAACATAATCCTGACTGTTAAAGAAGCTCTGCGCATTATCACTTTCATCCCCGGAGTCTGTCTTTTAACTTTGGAAATAAATAGAAATCACTAAAAGTTAGAGCAAGCGAGTAGAATAGAGTAGAGCAGGGTGGATGCTACATAACTTTAAAATCAACGTTGTGACACATCGATATTGAAAATTTCTTGGCGCACCTTCTACTTTTATTTTCTTTAATGTAATTATGAAGTTTTGTAATTAATGTACCATAAAAGTGATCAGTTATTATGCGATCATGTTCAAAATAATCCACCATTAAAATTCCTTCAGTGTCGAACATACCATATGGAAAGCGGCGAGCAGCGCATAGGGACATATATAAGAACGAATAAGACGGAATAATTAGTCGCACTTATGGAAACAAGATAGTTATATACGCAGTAGTCACATGACTGACTGTATTGGAAATATGATGCAGCGTTGGAATACATCCTTATACAGGTAATTAATTTATAATATAAACCGTTTTAAATTATAACTAATAACAATTGCCGAGACATAAACGCCAGACCTGCAAATTTGCAGTAACTGCTGACATGAAGTAAGTTAACACCACTTCGTAATTATTGTTAGTACAGTGGATCAGAAGTATATTTATTTCTCTAAGGAGGTCATTTGTTTCCATACGGTATACGCAATTGTCAACTTAAGCAACTTCTGTTTGGTAGTAGGATGTTTTTGCACATCTAAATTACTGATATTCTTTTAGTACTAGGTAGGAAAGAGCACGCCGATCATATGCAGATAAACTCTTTTTTTAAATTACTTAATCACATCAGAAAACTCACTTTTTTCTGTTTCTTAAAATTTGTACCGGATAACTATTTTAAACATGAACAAATTTCAAATGATTACACGTAAAAATTGGGCACTTTACTTGACAATAGAATAATAAATAAGAAAACTTGTTATGGTATTACTTATGACACAAAAAACATTAAATGAAAGACGTATCTCGCCTAACAAAACTTTTAATCAAAGCCGAGTAGCCTTGGAATTCTTCACTTAACGTGAGCTGTACAATGGAAGAGTTTCGCACAGGCAACATAAGTCAATATTAGCCATCTGATACTAATAATAATACGTTTACTAACAATTAATAATATATAAACTTTTAAGTCACAGTTCAAACTAATTTATTATAAGTTGCAGTTCAGATATGTGAATGATATTTTTAAAGTTACACCCACTAAATCTAACGTGTGGTATTAGAAAGCGTTATTTTCCCTTTGGTAGATTCTTCCCATTCTCTCTGCGATTGATCTACTATGTTGTTTGTTATTTCAGATTTAGTGATTGCGTCATTTCCCGATATCCTTCTCACTTTGTTATAGTCGACTTTTTTAAGCTATTCATTTATAAGTTTGTGGGGATGATTTCCAGCATCACTAGTAGGGGATCGATCGCCATAGTATCGAAGCCCCTGTGAACCTATGAATTGCCCTTCTTTGAGTACTAAGTAGTATTTGTTTAAACTAGGTTGCATGCACTTTCCCAGTTATTGGTCATATAAGTAATAATTGCCATTTGTACAAGTATAATCTAAGGCAGTTTAGCGGGATGTTTTGGGCAATCTTGGCAATTTTATGCACGATTTTGGTCAATTTCTCACACATTTCCCTAATTGTAAGTGTTCTTTGGCGTTTTGTTTTTAGTTGATTCTAACTCCTAGGTATGTAGTGCTCTATGCCCTGAAGATCTTTGTGTTTCCCATTTATATGACCAGGTCTCTTTGTAGGTTACCCCCCACCAGGGTATATATCATCTTTACCGGTGATATTTTCAGCTTAAACTTCGACCACCATTCTTAAATTTGGGTGAGTATTGTATCGGTCTTTTGTTTTAACACTTTGGAGATTCTGCTTTTAGGAGTAGCGCGATGCCATCTGCATATCCTATTGTATCAATTAACATCTTTGTCTAGTGTCAGGAGTAGGTTATTGATAACGATTCCCAGAACAGTGGCCCGCAAATGGATCTCTGCGGACATCCCTTTGATAACCTTTTCATGATGTGGTCGCATTGGCATCTAAATGTAGCGTACCTATCCTGAAAGTAAGATTTAATGCTCTTTACTATGTCTTGAGCTATGTTCAATCTCTGGAGACTTTGGATAATTGTAGGCAATTAGAGGTTCTCGAATGTGCCGATTATACCTATGCAGATGAGTACTGTGTATCTTGTATCGCTTTGTGTGATACTGCGCAGCAATCTGTTGGTGGTATCTTCCGCCGATTTGTCTTTTCTGAATCCAAAGTGGATGTCATTGGAGTCATGTGCAGTTCTGTTTGTTGTAATTCATTGGCTTAAAAGTTTTTCATATAGTTTTCTGAGGTATTGAGTAGGCATATAAAGCGGTATGCTTTGGTGTCGTGAGAGTATTTTCTCTCTCCGTTTTTGATTATGATAACATTTGCTTATTTCCAGGGACTAGGGATTTTATCTCGTACTAGATATTCATTGAACAATGCCAAAACTGCTGGTAAAAGTTGTTTAGGTAATGCTTTAATTATTTCATTTTCAATGCCATCAGGGCCTGGTGCCTTCTTGTTGTTAAGAGTGTCTATAGCTTATCTAATTTCTATCTCTTCAAAGAGTGCTGAAATATTGTAGTTAAGACTTGAAGAGTAAGCATTTATTCTGATATTTATTTGTGCTTCGGTGTTTGTTTGAATGTCGTCGTCAGGAATTAGACTTTGTAGTGTTGCTGTTTTTCGCCAGGTAGTCGTGAAAGTTCATTTTCGTAGTGTGGTGATCTTAGAGGTGTTTCTTAGTTTTTCAAGCTATTTATTATAGATAGCCCTAGGGATTGGTCTTTAATTTCGTCTTGGTAAATTGTATCCAACTTTAGAATTGTGTGTTATATATTTCTTGCATGTACTTGCTTTTCATTTTCCTGTATTGGTTTAGAAGTCGTGTCCTCTGATCCGGTATAAAAGGCCTTTGGTATTTCCTTCTGAGGTTTCTCACTTTCCTTCTGAGATCAACCAGATTTTCGTTCCAGAAGGTAGTTCTTGGTTTAATCTTCGGGTAATGCATGAGGATCGTTTCTTTCATGGTAGTTGTAACGTTTTTATTACGTTTTGTATGACAAAATATAGAAATTTAAAAGAAAAAATTGATATTTAATTATTTCAGTAAAAATTTTTGCACTTCAATACTGCTCTAATATTTTAAATCATTCTTTCAAGTCATTACTCTAAGGTTACGGAACGTTGAACTTGTGTTTTACATTTTTATTCAGGGTTATTTAAACATAGTTTAATATTCGATTTATCTTCTATTTTAAATTCTATAGAACACATTAACTAATTAGTAATCCTTATTTACATACTAATTCTTCATATTTAATTTCATATTGATTGATTAATATAGGTAAATTGGATTAAATTCTTATTCTGAAGTTTGAATTTCGTATCGTTTCGGAAAAACTGAGTCTGCTTTCGGACTTATGGGTAATCATACTTCGTTTCGTTCTTCTTAACTAAGCTTCACAATAAAATACACATTTAAAATTATCATCCGTTATATTTTATTATTTTTAGTTTAAATTCTTCAAAATTTTCAATATCTGCTTGATTTGCAGTAAATCAAGAATTTTTATTAATTAAATTTCAATGCATTTTATTATCGAGCTAATCTGACTTTCAACTAATTTTTATGAAGGTTTCAGGGTGCCAGATGGATGGATAGGAGCTGATAATCCGAAGCCGGTTAGAATTTATTAGTTAATTATTGACTTTTTCTATAAATTGAAATTGTAAATCAGTTTAAAGAAAACATCTTTAAAGGAATAATTTGGGGTGAGTCACATTGAATTAATATATAGTTCGTGTTATCTACGACCTTCGATTAGAGGTCATTTTAGATTTGGCATAAAAGAAACTTTATGTTCAATGTATAAGATAGTATAAGTTATGCACAGTTTTTGTTGTGACGTACCTCTCTATGAATGGCAAGGCCAATTCCTAATTAATTAATTAATCACTGAACGATTTACAATTAAATTTCATAAAGTTTTGATTTATGGCAGGTAATCACTCAAAATGCTACAAGGAGCTCCGCTTTTTTAATCCTGGCTTTTTAATTTTTAATTTTGGGTTCAAATTTTTAGGGTTGGGTTTTCAAAATTAAGGATTTTAAATATTTCGAATAAAACCAAGAAATTAGATTCTAAATTAAATAATTTACATTCATTAAATTTTGTTATTGGGTTTTCAATTAAGTATTATAAGTTTTACATTTCAATTTTATTATTATGATATAAATTTTAATCAAGCAACAATTAAGAATTAACATAATTATCCGTAATCAATTGTTGTGCTAACTGGTATTGATATTCTTTTACATATTAGAACGATTACTGCTTCCTTTTTTCTTTTTATAGGTTTGTTCGAACAAACATTGCTGTTTCCAGAAGTCAGCTTCAGTAATTACATTAC
>JAHWXV010524735.1:0-11124 GCA_024586415.1 Phrixothrix hirtus | reverse complement strand
TTTCGAAGAAATTCCTTTGGACACTTCGTAACATTTCTGGTGTCACACTTTGGAAAGCATTTATTATTCTTTCACGCATATTGTCAACAGTAGTAGGCGGAACCGAATAAACATCTTCCTTTACATATCCCCATAAAAAGTAATCGAATTTAGTTAGATCTTGCGAACGAGCTGGCCAGTTGACAGTACCATTTCTACCGATCCAACTGTCTCGATAAGTATCGTTTGAGAAGTCGCTTACTGCTCTTCAATGGTGGGCAGGTGCACCATCATGTTGCAACCACACCCGTTGAAAAAGCACTCGTGGGATATTTTCCAATAAACCAGGGAGAACGTTTTATAGAAAGTTTAGATATGTTGTTCCCTTCAGACTCCTTTCAAAAAAGTAGGGACCGATAATGTGCTCACCAAGAATACCTTTCCAAACATTGATACATCATCTATGTTGATGATAAGTGTTTCTAAAGAAATGAGGATTTTCAACTACGTAATAATGAAAATTATGGCGGTTAACCGAAGCATTTCTATGGAAAGTGACTTCGTCAGAAAACAAAACTCTATCGAAAAAACCCTGATTTTCCTGTACTTTACCTCTAGCCCAATTACAAAAACTTATTCTTCTTTGAAAATCATCATCCATCAGTTCTTGATGTAGCTGAATACGATACGTATGATATTTATATTTTTTAAATATTCGTCTAGCAGATCTTTTACTTACACCTGTTGCTACGCTTATGTCACGGTGGTTGCAGTGAGGATTCTCTAGAACTTGTAAAAAAATGGTTAGCTCGTTTTCTTCGTGTGATACAGTCTTTGCTCAAGTCTCTGTTGCATACGCAACATTTCCAGTTTCTATGAATCGATTCAATAGCTTTGTGAAAGTTTTGGGATCAAGCGTTCTTTTGTTGGGATAAAGTTGGTGATGTATTCAACCCGCCAAAAAACAATTTCGTTCAGCCTCGCCCAGTGTAAAGATCATATCCACAAATTCATCTTTAGTAAAATTCATTTTCACTTCAAAGCACTAAAGTTATAAATAAGTATTAGCCATCTAACACGTTCACAATGATATCAAACAATATTTTACAAGTTGATCAAATGCATATTATCTATGGCACCTTGATTAGGCCAACTGTCTTGGAGATAAGTGCATTCTTTGAACGTGGTAACTAAATTTTATTAAATATTTCGAAAATAACTTAAGATAGGTATAGGGAACTCTGACATTAATCAACGGAGAATTTAATTTTGCATCAGATACTGAAATAATATACAGGGTATTCTACTTGAAAAAATTGAGAAAACTGTGTCCGAAGTTTTCTATCTTTAAAAATTAATTATAGACACCCTGTATGCAATAAGGCCACAGAATTTGAAAAGGAGTATCTCCAAATATTCAGTAATAGCTATTTATAGTAAAATTTGTTAAACTTCATATCTGTGTATGTGATGATTTTTTAATGAGAGGACGACATTTGTAGTTTATTTTACAGAAAAAATTATATCTTTAAAACCACTAACTGGATAGCACTAAGATTTATAATATAAATAACGATGATTAAAAGTCATACCAAAAAGCAAATATATATATAAGGTATTGCATTTAAAAAAATTGAACTCCATTGTGTCACCTTTTTCTAGAACACTCTGTATAATCAGAAATAATTTTAGAAAGTGCCCTTTTATCTCTTGAATACTTGGTGAAAATTTAAAATCTCTACTTATAATAGCACCGGAGCAATGGTAGGCCGACACACTAATGCCACACCCTGTATATTACCATAGAGAAAGAGTGCAGACTGCTAGATAGGCAATTAAATTTACAAATTCGTGGTACTGAAAATAAATACTAAATAATACTAAAGTTACCAGGTAATTATTTTACTGTAGGCTTCACATACCAATGACATTTATAATTGACACTAAACTAAAAGAAATCGAATTATTTCTTCTAGTATCAGCAACGGCTATTAACTAATCTAAAATAAACATAAGAATCGTAGATTTACTAAGAAAATATTTAGTGCATTTAATCAGCACAACCGCATCATAAATAGCAGTCGATAAATAAATAACAATGACAAACTCTTTTTGATATAAAATAAATAACCCTTATAAACATTATAAAACATTAAGTGAATTTTTGTATTCTGTTGTTATATCTAAAATCACCATAAAACAAATTCGGAAATATGGATTTGGGGATAACGTACGTTGATTATCAAACTTGTTGCAAATAAACGTAAAGTTCCTTTAAAATAACTATATGTAAAATGAAGTATTTCTTTCCAGAAAAGAATGTTTTCATAGAATATCCCAACTAAACAGATCCTAAACGTTCTACTACCTAATTGTACTTAGTGACATAGAAATTGCAACACCAAGAAGGAGTAGGAATTTCTTAATCAAAGTTGGTAGATCTGTTGGGCTCACATTAAGTAATAACCGACTAACTTTTGAGATCAGTGGCAATGTGATAACATCACATTTGACAGTTGTTATAATTTTGTGCTAACTTTTTGGGTCTGGCTTTTCTGCACCATTTGTTGTTCTTTTTCATTGTTAATTAATATTATTTTGGTTTTTCTCCTCGTTTATTTCATCATGCCTAGAGTATACACATTACTGTCAATTAAACAAATTTGACAGAGGTCGAATTATTGGTTCGCGCGGAGCTGGTTTTTCATTTGGGGAAATTGCTAACCGTGTAAATTGAAATCGGTCTACTGTAATACGAGTGTATCGTGCATGGTTTGAATATGGCCAGGAATATCGTAAGAGAGGAACCGGGGCTTCAAGAATTATGAATGAGTGTCAAGATCGTCGCTTAAGACAACTGGCATTTAGAGCACGATTTTCCTCTATTCGTGCAGTTAGTGACCAATGGTTTGGTGAAGAGGGTCGCCTTGTAACCCTTAGAATAGTTTATCGTCGAATCCCAAGTTTTGGGTTAACATCATATCGTCCGCAACAGAACATTGTCAGCAACGGTTACAATGGTACAATGAACGATGTAATTAGAATCATGAATGGAGTCGTGTTGTCTTTAGCGACGGATCTAGATTTTGTTTAAGAATGCACGGCGGTTGTATGAGAGTCAGAGGAAGACGCACACCGCACTATGGGTGGTATGGTTTGGAGTGCGATTAATTATGGCAGCAGGTTTCCTTTGGTGTTCATTCGAGGTAATATGACATCATAACGGTATATTGCGGAGGTGGTTGGAACACATCTTCTGCCATACCTACAAGAGCTCGAAGATCCATTATTCCAGCAAGATAGTGCACGTCTACATGTAGCAAGATTTTCCTTGGACTTCTTTGAGCAGGCCCAGATTCATCTTTTGCCCTGGCCTCCAAGATCTCTAGATCTTTCTCCCATTGATCGTACATGGGACATAATGGGTTGAACGTTGCAACATTTACAGCGTCCTCCTCTGACTTTGTTCGCCTAGAGACATGAGGTGCAACTTGCATGGGAGACAATAACCCAAGACGAAATAAACCACCTTATTCAATCAATGCCTCGACGTGTAAATCAGAGAGGTCCTACCACACATTATTACCAATTGTTATAAAATTTTGTTTACCTAGTAAAGATTTTTCTCCCAAATTTTGATCATTTATTACTATAACATAGGTGAATATTTCTACCAAATTTCGTCCGAAAATTCCAATCCCTTCTTGGTATTGCAATTTCTATGTCACTGAGTATATATACGTCCTTCGTTTTCGTTTTGCAACAAAAAGTTTGAGACTTACGATGTCTAATAAACAACGTTATTATAAAAAATTTCTTATAGTTTATCACGTAATAAAAAATTACTTATATAAACGTTATAATATTCAATGTCTCATTATTAATAGTCCTAACATTCGTATTTTAAATTGGGAATCTGAAATTAAATTACATTTATTCCTTTTGAACTTTAATAATTTACAAAAAGTATGCCTAAATCCATATTACTTAAATATTACTTCAACAAAATTGTTATATTAATTTGAAAACGTATGCAAATGCAGAGCGTATGATAATTTACTATAAAATTTAAAATAAACTTTATGTTGTAAGATTTAATATAACTGCTCAAAATTTAAAGCATTTTAAATCATAAATATCGCATTATAGGATGGTACACTGACTTCCTGCAATCTTCGAATGGATGTCGTCTAGGTCGTCATCTTACTGCTAAGAAAAGATCCTGCATAAACAGAATTCCCAATTGGAGTATTTGAAGGCGAATCTTCCTTCTGAATAGCGAACCGCCGAGTTGAGCAGTGTTAGGGCGCGGAACTCGCGAGATCCTAGTAACAACGTCGTCGAGTCCTTGGGGTTACAGATCGGTACAACAGCTGGCTACTCCTAACTGCAAAGGTATCTTTAAATAGCCGACCTCAAGAATTCCAATCCAAACTAAAATATCGTGACTAGTATTGAACGCAACACGAATCATGGAACTTTACGGTATATACGTGTTCATCAAAATTTGAATTTAACTTAACAGAGGGTTCAACTCTAGTGGATTTATGATCAAATCATTCCAAAACGAACCAATCCCAAAATAATTCGATACCAGAGCAATTCAGTCCTAAAAAAAGGACGCCATAAAAATGAACAATAAATTAGTGTTATTGTACAAGGAAAGCACTTTTTATTCACTATTTACTCTGAGAAAAATAAATCGCTGAAACAACCAATAATTGGTTTATTTAAATATTTTTGGGTATTAAATACGAACGTGTTCGCAATGTCAAAGTAATAGACTGAGAATGTTAACTTTTCTTGGTTACAATAATATTTTAAAGTATTTGATGTAACTACCAAGTTACGCTTATGTTGGTTTAATAGTTGAATTTAGTTAAAGTAAGGACAAACGTTAATTCGTTTAACTTCTTTAAGCTATTTTTTCAACACTTTTTAATATTGTAGAAATAACTACAAAGTATTAAAGCAAGATCTTTTATTTTCTTATATTAATAACTGAAAACATGTTGAATCAATTTCTTTGAAATAGAAATTTTATTGTATACAGAACCACCAGTAATTTTATTGTTATTGTTGATAATTTAGAATTGTAACTAATTTAGGCATTGATATATGCCCTTAGTTACAACGTTTTAAACTTGAAGGTTCGTGTTGTCGTTTTATACGTATAACAATTATGCTTAAATATTATACAATTGTAATAGTTACATACTTACGTCAAAAAAATGTATTCTTCTTTAAAAGTTTTATTTTAAATGGTGGTTTGTTTGATTGAGTCTATAATCCATTTTTATTGAAGTAATGGTTTCCTAAAATTAAGGTTTAAAATATGCTTTTTAATTTCTACGTGTGGAATTTATATTTAAAAGATAAAAATTATCTGTAAATAAAATATAAATAATTAAGAATATTTTAATTAAAATCTATAATAGCTTTGGTGCTGAGTTTAATCGTTTTTATTTTTACCTTAAGTAATATAAATTAAGAGCTTTACATTCGCCATTTTAACATAATTGTGGTTGGTAAATTAGAATACCGATTACCTATTTTCTTTATTGTAGATTGTTAAAAAATATCAATTTAACATTTTTATGCAATCGAATTACATGCGCTGATGTGCAAAAAATGTCTTAAACTGTTGAAGGAAGATATTACTTGTAGTTTTAATTAACAAATTATTTCTAATTTATCTAATGTAATTTAAGCATCAAATTCAACGATAAATAGATTAAATTAAACATTTCGTCGTATTTCATTTAATTTTACACATCACATTTAATCTAACCATAGTAAACAGTCTTTTAAAAATTGAAATCTATTGTTATTAAATTTAAAAATCCATATTAGTTGAAATAACAGACATTATTGTAACAAACTGTGATAGTTGAAGTAAAAATGCAAATTTGTTTTGGAAACAGTTTATTTGTTGCTTTTAACATTTTTTGAGATTGTAAATTTAGCATTTTAACTTTTCTCAGTATACCCTGTGTGAGACACAGGTGCCCAAAATACAACATACAACATGTGCATGTGCGTGTGTATGTGCGTGTGCATGCGCGTGCCGTTGTGCGTGTGCATGTGCGTGTGCGTGTGCGCGTGCGTGTGCGTGTGCGTGTGCGTGTGCGTGTGCGTGTGCGTGTGCGTGTGCGTGTGCGTGTGCGTGTACGTGTGCGTGTACGTGTGCGTGTGCGTGTGCGTGTGCGTGTGCGTGTGCATATGCGTGTGCGTGTATGCGCGCGCGCGCGCGCGTGTGTGTGTGTGTCTGTGAACACCATAGCTCAGAAACCAGATGTCCTAGAAAAACAAAATTTTATATTTGAGTTTCTATGTAGCCTCACACGAAACCGTAATATTTTCACTAAAATCTGAAAACCAGAAGTGTCACTTTATTCTTGTCATTTGTGGGCTTTTAGAGATTTTTTCGAAATTGGCGGTAAAGATTTTTTTAAATTAACTATGTTTTTTAGAAATGTAATGCCCTTTTACATAATCTAGGCAGTTTTTCATAAAATTGTCCGTAAGTTGAGTAACCGGAAGTACCATCGCCGTTAAGTCTGAACGGAATAACTATGAAACTAAAAACTATACCTGAATGAAAATTTATATTTAAAGTCCCAATCACCTTAGTGTACTAAATTAATATTTTGTTAAAATCGAATAACCGGAAGTACCAGATTATTTGTGTTATTTTTAAATATTTTACTAATTCTTCGTTTTTCGAGATTTTCTCGAAATCGGCTATACCGATTTTTTAAAAATTTATTGCATTTCTTAAGCATTTAAGATGCCTTTATATAATCTAGGCGGTTACTCAGACAATTTTCCGTAAATAGAGCAACCGGAAGTTCTTTCACTGTTAACTCTGAATGAAGTAATTATGAAATTGAAAGCCCTAGCTAAATGAAAATTCATATTTGAGGTCATAATAAGCTTTTTATACAAAATCAAAAATTTGGTTAAAATCGAATAACCAGACTTAGTATATTTCTTGGCTACTTAATTTAGCTTTATATTAAACAAGGAGTTTCTCTGATAAATTTTTGAAAATCGAATAACCGGGAGTACTTGGAGTATTAGTTGTGAATAACGTATCTCAAAAGTAATGATTATATGAAATTCAAAAACTATATTTATATTTTATAGCTTCTGTATATGATACAACAAGAATTTAGTTAAAATCGAATGACAGGAAGTGCCACTTTATTCTTGCGAATTTTAAGTTTTTTGGGATTTTCTCGAAAACGTTTTTAACAATGTTGCTACGGTTCCTATGTTCTTGGCATCCTTTTATATTAACTTAGAGGTTCTCCTAAAAAATTGCGTTGAAGGGAGTTATCAGAGAAAATCTCTGGAGTTAAGCAGGGTTTTGCGTGTCCAGTAACTTGGATGGGCGACTGTTACAATGATCGTTCCCAAAATAAACGTAAATAATATTTTAAATATATGTTAGCATTTGCATATTTATATATCTATATACGTAAGAGAAAGTCATGTATTGTTTCACACCAGATTTTTTGTAGAAGTAATCTTTTCTTAAGTACACAATTAACACACAAAAAGTAAATAAATAACAATTATTTCTCAAGAATAATTAAATATTTAATTATCTTTATTGTAGTGCGTTATAAATTTACAAAACAATGTCGGAGATTAAAACATTTCCTAATTAGATCTTAAAATTACAAAGGTTTAGCAAATAATCTTCATGTTTGTAATTTTAGACTAAGCTAACCAATAATCTATGTGTGGTTTATCTTAATAAATTGTTTCTCTGTTACCTTTAATAAGAATTTAGGGGCTCGTTTTAGACAAATTTTTGTCGGAAATATACACATTTCTCATTTAAATCAAAAAGAAGCAAAATATATTTTCTGATTAAGGACAAAGTTTTGATGTAGTACGACTGATAAACTTTTTGGTGGCGAAAAATTTAAAAACTCGCCTTCTACTCGAATAAGAATGTATAGTCGTAGTACTTAGATCTATGTTTGGTACTTTAAAAAATCCTAACGGTGGTTGTACTCTGCCAGGTTCGAAGAAATTCTAGTAAACGAGGAGAAATGACTCTAAAAGACCCTCATTAATAATTACCACAGGCACACAAAAAAAAAGTTACGTAAAATCGAGACGCAATATGCTAACCTTTATGTATTTAGCTGCGCTGAGCACGAATCTGAAGTCCGTTTAGCTCCATAGCCCTCCAGTTTTTATAAACAGCAAATATAGCTTCAAAGTTTCATAATATAGGGAAGACCTTATTCAGTTGGCGTATAAGTGGAATTTATATTATGTGCTTGGACTTTTTATATTGGAATTCACGTGTCGAAGTGTGCTCAATGTACTTCTCCCTCAAAAACTCCACTTTCGATCGATGGAGTGCAAAAAAGTGGTTAGAACATAACCTCAAAATGCAGAAACAACGAAAACATGCGATCACTCGAAATTTATGTAGAAAGGGACTTCTGTACTTTCACTTCAATAGCGGAAATCTACATGCCAAAGACGAATTCAGATTCTATCCCTCGAGATGCTTCTGCCTTATGTGTTAAAGTGCAAAATAAAATCTTATAAAGCAGAAAGTGCAAAAACTTTCGATTACTCGTCATCTGAATGAAATCGAAAAATGTACTTATACTTTTCTTATGAGAAACGGTGGGCCGAAGATGCATTCACTTCATGACCTGCTACGAGTTTCATGCTCATATACTAGAGTGCAAAAACGGCTTTCGAAATGCAAAAAATGTATAGAGCTTCGACCACTTAGCTTTTGAGTAAATTTGAATTATATAAATTGACCTTTTCATATTTAGATTCACATGTCGAGGACCAATTAAATTTGTGGCTTTCTCCAGGTTTCACTCTCACATACTAAGGTGCAAGACGTAGCCCCAAAGTTGCATAAAATAGAAAACGCTTGATACACTGGAAAATCAAGTGAAACTTGGCTGTATATTTTTTTGTAGAGAATCACGTGCTCAAGACCAATACAAGGTATGCTCCACTCCTTCCTTTCTTGTCGGATGACTTTGTAAAACTTTTCCCTTTGTAGACTTAAAAAGATTTCTGGCACTTGACCTTCTACAAATTGCCGCGAACTTATAGAAATCCTAACTTTCATGGACTTGGAAAAAACCTTCAGTAGACTTACAAAATTTTCCCAGCAGACTTGTGTCTCCATAATTTATATGTGCTTACAAGATTTTCAATGTGCTAACTTTAGCACTTTGACAAGTTTCTGCCCCTATGCTTCTGGAATTTTTCCAAACCCGCACAAGCTATATTCTTTTCGTCCTGGCGGGAGAAATCTGACCTCTGGATCCTCGCGTATAAGGTACTCTCGCCTTCCGCCCGGGCTTCAACACACGCCGATGGCCCCGGGGTCACCCATTCTCCCACCTGAACAAAAAATCGTATGTTGCCAACGGGCGAGGATCGAGCTTTGGCAGCCAAAGCATATTCCCTCCCTGGTGCACAATGTACTATTTTTAACTCAACAGGGACAGTATATTTTCTTGCCTATAGACCCGCGTTCTTTTTCATTCATTTGAAATTTTCGCAAGATACCATTTTCTAAGCTGAGCAGCTGAGAAAGGCTTAACAATATTGATTCTGAATTTAACCAGGATGCGTTTCCGTACTTTTTGTGAGAAACCACGTTTTAAAAACGAAGTGAATAAACGTTCTTCTCCATGACTCACATTCATTTGCTGTAGTGCAAAACATAAGCTCGAAATCGCACAAAGCTTGAGTTACACGGTATTTAAGTGAAAAGCGATTGACGTTTAAGGCTAAAACTTGAATCTGCGATTGCAGGAAATCTGTCGCGTTTTAACATTTTTCAGAAAATTATATACAGAGATACAATATTTCCAAAAAAATGACCAAGAAAGTTGGATGTTGATCGAACAGAACTCGTGCATTTCTGCACTGATGAATCACAAGGACTCATAAAATTTATTTCTTCCGCTTGTACCGCCCTCTCTTCTTCTCGAATGATCTATGCAATGGAGCTCTAGGCCTCTTCCTCACTCTTGTTTTTTTATCTCTCTTTAACATCCAGCAGTGATCTGCCAACATATTGATATCCCACCTACCCTGGTATCTCCTTTGCACTTCTTTTATATCTCCGTGGAATCGTTCTCCTTGCTCTTTACTATAGTCCCCCAAATTTTCTGGGAAATAATTGAGATGAGAATACAAAAAAACGTAATTTCAAGCTCATTAAGCACCCAAGTAACATTTTAAATTCCATTTGGCTTTTTAGCATATTTCTTGGTTTTATAAAAGTTTAAGTATGGCTGAAATTAGAACTTGCCATTATAAAGTTATTAGGCTTAGTTAATAAGTTTTAACCATGTTGTAACAGCTAAATAACAAATCCTATTGGCCACTTATTAGAAATAGCTTTATAAAAACCTTACGATGAAAAATAAATTGCTTATTTAAGATATTTGCGTTTTATAAAGCTAAAAATTTTTTAGTGAGATAAATAATAATGCATCTAGATTTAAAAAAATTGTTAGATGTAATACCTTAATGCTTTTTTTACAACCAGATACAAGGTTTTAATATTATGTGTAATAGAACTGTATTTAAAAAGACAAAAATATAGTGTGTATCTTAGAGTTTTAATAAAACTGTACCTTTCAATGAAGTTATTGTTAGAAAGCCAAACCTGTTAATATTATTATAAGTTTTCTTTTAAGTAGATATTTAATGATTAAAAAATCAGTGCACTGATAAAGGGAACAACTGATAATAAAATGTTTCCCGTTTCGGTCGAAGAACTATTTTAAATTACTTCTAAAATAATGAATAGGTCACTATAACAAAGATATTACAGTATCACACACAACTGCTATAAATTCATATGCAATTACGTTTGCAAAATAATGTATAAGAAGCCATACAATTTTATTTTGTTGTAAAACATCCCCCATTACAGAGTTTAGGTTAGTAAATATATTCATGTAATGTCAGATGCTAATTGGTGTTAGAGGGTAATTGTTTAAAGATTTTAGGTTTTAATAAGTTTTATTAGAGCTGTATTTATTACCCAAATGAATTCTTGAAACCCCTTTAAAGCAAAATATATTTATAATTATTATTTAAAAGAAATTGGGTAATTTAATAAAACCT
>JAHWXV010524687.1:0-11039 GCA_024586415.1 Phrixothrix hirtus | reverse complement strand
AAACGTGTATTTCCACTAAAATTTTGCCATCGAAAATTTTGGACGAAAACAATACTTTCTCTATTCTATATTTCATATAGGTAAGAGAAAGTAAAAAGTAATACTTTAATGACAATTTGTACATATAATACTATGCTCTTTGCAAATATTGTTTTTTACATTTACAACAATATTATTTACTCATTATTCCTAGTTTTGTTCGAAATACATAGCATCGTCTTTTTTTTCTTGGAATGAGTTCTTTCTGCGTCTCTTTTGGAATTTCAATAAAAATCTGCATAGTGTCAAGCGAGGGAGTGTGCAAAAAGGGATTTAGAGCTCTTTTGGATATATAAGGAATTATCAAAGCTTCGCATAGTTGTTTAAAAAATAATCTGCGATGAAATTTCTTTCCAAATTCAAAATCAGGATTTTCATGCAAGTATAATGTAAATGCATTCAACGCACCTATGCCAAGGCAAATGGCCAGGGTCTCGTTTGTCATTTACAAGTATAATTGCTGACCATTTGATCCACGTGATCTACTTCTCCTTTGGTTTTATTATAGAAATCAATTATATCTGGTTTTTTCCTGATACTATTTGTTATTCACTGTGTTATTTAGCCAATTGGTTAGTCTATTGTCCCTCATAGACCAGCTCATGCACACCAGCTGACGCTGTAACTACGATGCTGAATTCCGTTTAATCGCCTGAAAAGGTCATATATCTTTAAATATCTTTTATACATATTTCGCATCCTGAATAAATTACAGTGTTTCTACGATCTATTACCTATTAAAATCACTAATCACCTCATCGTTCACTTGCTACTTTCCACGACGGAATAATCGATTTAGTAATCTCAAATTTCTCCCGTCACAAAGTAGCCAACGCATACCACATAAATCTAACAAGTGATTTGGCAGGATTCCAGTTGTTTCTCACATCGTAATTTTTTTTAATACAACCAGTAGCATTAGGTATTAATGAGGATTATTCTTACATACATTAATATTTGAATTACTTTAGGATACTTTCCTTATTATAAATTAATATCTCTATTATATGTTTTGATTCATATACTTAAGTAAAATTATAGATTCAGCGCTTCATGCATCGTTTTTGCTTGGATTTCTTTGAATTAGATACAGTTATTATAAAAGTCAGTTTGTTGTAGTCAACGAACTTTTTAATCTAGCTGTTTTATTAATATATAAACTATGCTTCGATGAGCTCATCCAAACGCAATATAAATTAAATTTAAATAGTCCAAAGTAATTGACCTGAATTTACGCCATTTCTCATTTTAGTATTTTTGTACATAAACAAATGATGACATTGTTATTTTTAATGCATTGCTCTACTTACCGATGTAACTTATAATCTAAGGACTTTTATTCTTTTGTCAAACAACTACGTCAACTTATGTATTTAAAACATGCTTCTAAATTCTTTACGCTTACAAATTATTAATATTTTATCCATTTTTATATGCGGAATAAACAATTTTACCTAAATTAAATTTTGACCATCCTTTCTTTCGTTATAATTTATTTAATTTATTTCTTTCAGACATACATACGAGTGTTTCAGATAAAGTTCGCTTTTCTTACCAAAATCCCTAACACTGAACATCCTAAATAAACGTTTAGAGTTTGCAATACTAAGGTCCACTTTGATATACTGAGTGCTCGATCATAAGTGACCATCAGTTACTACCTGTCTAGATTCGTTCATATATTAAACACGCCTAGTATTTCAGCTGTATATTCTTCCGTCGTCCTGAATATATAACGAACCATTTTACCAGCGATAACGCTATTTAACATCATTTTACAGGCAAACAGACGGCGTGTGCCCTGTTCTTTCTTACGTACTACCAAATATATGAATCAGAGCAGATTGCGACGACGACTACCTTGACGTCCGACTAACAAAAAAGCCGGCCGGACAAAATTTCTTTTACACTTGTTAATGCTGCTGCTTTTGGTTACCACATATCAGCAACGCAATCTAGCCAAAAGGCATGCAACAACTTCCACAGTACTTTGAAAAGAATTGGTTTTTGATTTACATTAGTCAAATTTTAAAACCTATTTATAACTTATTATAATCTAAATGTGGTTAAACGAAAACTCAACTACAGTAGCGGTCAATGTTTTTCATCTATGCACATCACAATGATCTGTCCTTATAATTCATTGTACGAACGTGCCAGAAAATGGCTAAAAGAATTAATCGATGGGTGCGACCGGGGTGATTGAAATTGGATCAGCATAGATTAATCTCTGAAGCATGATAATTTAAAATTGTAGAATGACATAATACAATGAAACCGAAATAGAAATTTAGAATCGATTTGGCAAATATTTGCTTTACAATTCACCATACGTACACTACCTTAGTTTGATAATGCTTAATTGCTTAAAGTAATTATTACTAAAGCCTCTAATAGCGGGGGCTAAATACAACTACTATAAATCAAAAATTTCAGGAACCATAATTCCGTATATTGAATAATAGAGTAATTTAACATTGCAGCAATTTTACCAGGTTATTATTTAATTGCATACTTATAGCAATGGCCATCGAGCCATCGATAAATAAGTTACAGCACAATGATCTTACAATTAAATTTGTAACGAAGGAGTAACACATCAATTCTAAGTCGGTATTCATGAAGTACTAAAAAATCCGTTTATTTCCACAAACAATGATGCATATAATTATATTAGAAGAAAAATCTTGTGCGAAATCATACACAACTTTCTCTTTCCCATTTAAAATTTATTTTGAAGTTACTGACGTTAGTTACTTCTCTATACACTTACATTGTAAACTTTAAAAGTTCCTTCTGTTTCAGTATATATTACCAGATACTGCCGGTGAATATTCTTGTCTTTCAGTAATTTTTTTCAACAGAAGGATTGCATAGCAGCTCCCTTATAAATAAATTACTGCGATGGTATATTTTGTCCGCTTTCTTCGTCAGAATGCAACCCGTCTCTAACAACTTCTTGTGCAAAAGCTGAAGTACTTTTGGAATATCTTTTTATAAACTGTATTGTTGCGACAACACCATTATGTTCTTTATTTAAATAATGCTTAATAGTCGCCTGTTTTTCGCTAACATTCTTACGGAACGTATGGCAGTGAGGAGATATGCAATGGTGGTAAAAGGTCTTGCATCACCCATGATTTTAATGATTTTCAATCAAAATGTGCCAAATTGGTCCAAATTAATCCGGAATTGTGTTGGCAGATCAATAGTTACATGTTTAGTTGCCTAATTAGAAAGTTTGGACATCATTTTCTTGATTAGTTTTTGTAATCGAACTAATTACCCGTTTCTCTTAATAATGAGCGTAAAAATTAAGAAATAATTAAATTAAAAACTATTTATGGGAATATTATGACAGATTTCTACCTTTTAGCAAGTATATAAATAACTCGGAATCCGCAATAGAGCATTTGAATGATTTAACGAAAGATTTTTATGAAAGCTGTAGTACGTACGTCAGCGAGTACTGCAATCATACAAGTTTTCCAATTTGCGTTCCAACTAGCGTGAAAATGCTAGTTTTTCACGAGAACGTAAGAAATGCCTAAAATGAATAAAAGCTTTTGTATATTGTCAAAAGTATTAATAAAATTCACATACATAGTGCATGATGTGTCGTATTCTTAGATATTAAATTTTTTATGATAGCTGAAAGCTATATTATTTGCATTCCAAACTAAACTAACGACAAAAAGTTAAGGATATACGTAAAAGAACGCACATATAAAATATTTTACTTAACTTTTTTATTGTATCGAAAACAGGATTATCTATGAAATCATTTGTTAAAAAAGTCAATCAAAAAGTGTCTTTAGTTTTAAAGTTATTCGAGCTAAGTTGTCAAAGTATTCATTTAATTTAAATTTTGAGCGTTTACTATTGCCCAGTAGCTTAAGTTGGCTTTTATAGTTTTCAATTTAATCTTTTAAATAAAATACCCAGATACCATTTAACTCTTCCACGTGTAAATCAGGCTATCGGTCTTTTGAAAGCTGGTTGTACCCAACTGGAAATTGCCAATAGGTTTAACGTTTCGCAGAGTGTGATAAGTAGGCCAGCTAAACGATATGCTGAAACTGGATCTGCTGAGGAACGCCATAAAGCATGTTGCCCAAGAGTTACCAATCAAAGGGAAGATCGATTTTTAACGTTATCAGTAAGCAGAGACCCATATACTACAGCTCCCAGACTACGCGATTAATTTCGAGACGCTACAAGAACAAACGTATGTATGCGAACAGTTCGAAATCGGCTGTATGAGGCAAATTTGAGAAGTCGACGTCCTTTAAGACGTGTACTGTTAACACCTGAACATTGAAGACAAAGATATATTTGGTTTAACAATCGCATTAATTAGAAAGAAGAATGGAGCCATGTTATATTCACTGATGAATCTCGATTTGGACTTCACAGTGACAGTCGAAGAGTTTGTGTATGGGGAGGATTCCAGGAAACCGTCATAATCTCAATCTTATTTCATAGGTATTTCCCAATTCGCGGTGGTTCAGTTATGGTATGGGGTGGTGTTTTTTCGGTGGCCGCACCGAGCTTTATGTTTGTAATCGCAATATGAATGCTCAATTGTACAGGGAGGAGATATTGGAGAATAAAGGGTTTAATTATAGAGCCAATTCAAAACCTGGGTTTCTTTTTCTCCATAATAATGCTAGACCACATCGCGCCCGCATTGTGCTTGATTGTCTAGAAAATGAAGAAATTGAACATCTACCGTTACCCCCGCTCAGACCAGATATAAATTTCATTGAGTACTGTTGGGACATGCATCAAAAAGCATTGGAAAACCATGTTCCTCCCACTGCAACTGTGAGAGAACTAAGACATGTGTTATCACTTCTTTGGGATAATCTTGAACAAGAGAAAATTGATAGTTTAATTTTAGGTATGCCCAGACGTTGTCAAGAGGTGATACAACAAAACGGTGGTCATACACATTATTAGACTTATACTATTCCTAAACTTGAATTGCTGTTCATTGTTATTTTTTACAGTTAAATTGATTTTCTTGTTATTTTGTAATTGTCATTGAGTTATAGTAAAGTATTTATCTTATATCAATGCTTAATGTGGTAATTATAAGAAGCATAGTATATCATTTGTTAATATCATCGAATTTAACGTTCTTTTGAATATCCTTAACTTTTTGCCACTAGTTTATATTACTGAAATTAAACGGTATTAAAATGGTAATAATTAATTAGCAGAAAACAAGTCTTTGCAAAAACTTAATAACTAATTTTATTTAGCAACGTATAATTCCATAATTAGAGTTTTGTATCTATTTAAAGCTGCTGACAATGAACTATATCTATTTAGAGCTGCTGACAATGAACTATAGAAAATATTCAGTATTATTTGTATCCAATTAATTATTAATAATGGGTTAAAACAATAGTAGCTGAAAACAGTAATAATTATTCAACTAACTATTAATAATTTATTAAAATGATGAAAAATACGTTTCATTAGTTGACATTGTAATACATTGTAATTAACAATTAAATAATTACGTTGTTCTAACATTAGAAATTTAAGTAAGCTACCATTTACTTTGAATTCCTAAAAATTGTTGTAATATAAAATAACCTAGCAGTAATACTACGTTTTAAACTGAAGTTTCTCAGACTATAAAAATAAACATTTTTACAAATGTTATAGTGTTGCGTTGTAAACAAATCGCGGGTGAATATAAAACCAGTGTAAATATAAAACTTCAAAGCGATGGGATGTAAAATAGAATTATACAATAAAACAATTTAGAAAGAAATTCTCAGGGTAAAATAAGACAAAAAAATTTCGAAGAACACCGTCGAAGATCGACACAATTTTCTAAAGTCATAAAAAACAACTGGGATTGAAGCTCTAAGGAAAAACCGCCATTATAACGGAATTTTAACGTTTTACATGTCAAGCTCGCAATCGCGAATTTGAAATTTGGAAAAGGGAAAAGTATCGAAAAGGGACGCCAAAGGCTATAAAAGGCTAGAACACGCTAAAAGCGTAATCTTTCCCTTGCACGTCACCCTACGGTATTTCACAAATCAGGCGTAGAATGCAAGACTAGATCCGTCGAATTAGAAAAATGTAAATTCCATCTTAACTTTTGTCACGAAATAAACGTAAGTACGGAAAGGTGATCGTGTCATTAAAAAGCACTGGAAGTCTAAAGCCAACGTAACGGTTAATTTTCCTAATTTAAAACACGAGTAATACAGAAGAAATGCAGGGAGTCTAGAATAGGAAATTGAAAGAGAAATAAGGCATTTAAAGCGTCCCACCTGGAAACCAAATTACCAGAAGGATGCTAAATTATCTAAAATAGAAGATAATACAAATACGCAAGTTAAACAGTAAGTGTATTTTAACACTTTGGCTACCACATGAAGCACCAATGATACATGTGGCTAGTTACGCCCTATACCACTCGCATATTCAATAAAAAGTTTCTCGTGTTACAACAGTCATCTACCGTTATTTCCACCTAAAATTACAACTATTTTACAATAGATGTCATTAAATGTTCAAAATATATAAAATAATTACTGAAACAGAAAAATACTTGTGATCACCGGTGATTCACATGGTACACATGTTAGCTATAACCTATTTAAAGTGCACATGTGTGGTATATATGTTGTAATTTACCTTGTATAATTTTCATAATACACTAGATTTTTGTATACATTTAATAAATAAGTCATAATGGATTCTATAGGATATGCCAAATTTGTAGATTGGCTTAACGAATCAGAAGGTATTATATATATTATTGATTTGTTGCTCTATTTTGTTGTTTATTATTTTTTAGGCGAACATACTCCTAATATAGAAGAAGATAGTAGGGATGAAGAACCCATTTAGCATCCGAGTCAGAATATAATCCATCTTCAGATGGAAGTTCCAAGGGCGACTACTCTGATGGGCAATTTGAAAGTTCAAAATCCCGTCGAAAACAGCAGCCCACTAATATAGAAAATAGGTCGGACGAACAACTATTCTCGGGCTTTGAGCCAGATTGTTTCCCTTCTTCAGATGAAAGTTCCGAGGCAGGTTCCTCTAACGACCTTCTGGTTAATAATTCAAATGCTCATCAAATATAAACAAAGTGGTGCTCAGTAACAGGTTCGTCTTTAGAAACATTTTCTTTTGTTGGGTAATCTCATTGTAATATACTTTCTCATTTCACACCTATTAAATGTCCCAAAACGATCATTAATGACGCTTTTTTAAATATAATTATTTCCGAGACCAATCGAAATGCGACGAGACACCAAAGATTTAAGTGAAATAGAACGATTTTTTGCCATTATATTATATATGGGTTTAACAAAGTTTCCAAAAATTTCAGATTATTGATCAAATAAAGTTTTATATAACCATTGCTTCATAGATTTCAGTCATTGCTACTGTTTTTACATTTTTCAAATAATTTAACGGGAAATGCCCAAAATCGTCTATGTAAAATTAAACTGTTAGTAGATGTATTAACTTTGTAATATCCAAAATTTAAAACTCCTTCAGACGTTGTATCTATAGACAAGTCTATAATACCATTTCGGGGCAGGTTACTGTTTAAATAGTATATACCTGGTAAAGCTTGAAAGTACGGTGTCAAAAATTTTTAAAGCAGAAATTTACAAAGGCAAAAATGATACACCTACTGCTGGACGGATAAATAATGAAATTGTAATGAATTTAATCTAAAATTACTTAAATGAAGGACACACGTTGGTAGCAGATAACTATTATATTAATATAGAACTAGCAAAAGCCCTTTTAGTCAAAAATACTCATTTAGTTAGCACTATGCGAAAGCACACCAAAATAGTCCCAAAAGAAGTTCTTAATGAGATTGGAATGAAGAAAGGTGATATAAAAGGTAAAGATTATGAAGGTAATGTTGTGGGCAATTTGAAGCATGAGAGAGCTGTTAGGTTTCTTACAACGAGACATACTTTAGACATAAAGGAAATAAACAAGAAAAATAAGAAGAGAGAACATATTAAAAAGTCACAATCCATCCTTTTTTATAATCAGCATAAAATTTGAATAAATTTATCAGATCAGAAGGCTTCATACTTTTCAGTTTTAAGTAGAACTATTCGATAGTATCACAAAGTAGCGCACGAATTCTTATTAAGTACATCAGTTCCAAATGCTTTAATTCTTTATCAGCAGTCGAATAATTGTAAAATACAAATAACAGAATTCAGAGAAAAATTAGTTTGTGGGTTATCAGGAAATACAGCAGATGCAATAGACAAAACCAAGTACTAAAGCGAAGCATGTGTCAGAAGAAACTAAGGAATGAAACAGCGTATACACTACATCGGAATTCCAAAGTGGCATCAAAACCAACCTTCCTTGTTTCATCTTACTATAAAAACTGCCCCTTTAAACCAGAATTATGCTGGAAATGCTTTCACAACAGACATTAACATTTTACAAGTATTATATTTGCTGCATATGATAAATACAAAATAGGTTTTTTTAAGTTTTTTAGTTGCCATTGTCATATGTATCCCTGTATTCCTAATAAATATCTCATTAACAAGTGTTTATATCAATAATTATCTTATACGTATTGCATGCTGAATTTTCTTCAAAATGTATACGTTTCTGTGAGTCATCCGTAACTCCAGCGCTAATCAGTACCATTCTGAATATTTGAAATCATTCCCTACAGGTTTGAGGTATTTATGAGCCATTTAAATCTGTATCCAGAGAAATCAAAAATGCTACACATGGTATATACAGTAACCATATCATATGGTTAAAAATGGATAGTAGATGGAAATATCAGTTAAATATCGCACACACTCTTTACTCACAACTAAAAATCCCTCTGCTTCACTTACCTCGCAGTTGATTTATAGATCTCAAATACACCGCGTTAATATTCGAAATAAAAATTTGCTAGCTCTACCAAAACATAAGACTTCCATGTTTCGCAGAGGCTTCAGTTACAATGCTGTTATTTTATATAATTCACTTCATTTAAATATCAAATTTTACAACCATTGTAAATTTAAAATATCATTAAAGGATTATTTATTAAACATTCAATAAATAAAGCGTTATCTCTCTACCTTAACCTACAAGAATCATAATGTTTTCCTTTCTTTCTACTTTCATTTTTTATATTTATATTCTCGAAAATGTTTGTACGATTTTTGAATTACTGTATATTTTGCATGTCTCTTCATTTTTACGTTTTTGTCAACTATTATGTAGTCTCCTGGTTAAATAGAGTAGCCGTTGGCTAAATTTCGTTAGAACGCCATTGATAAATTATAAACTATGATAATTAATGTATTAAATTATACAATAAAGACGCATAAATAAATAAATGAAAAATATGTATCACCGATGATACATGGGGTCTACTTGAGCACTATACCTGCATATAATTACTATTATTGTACATGTTTACAATCTGTCAAACAGATTTATATCGAGAAGTAACAGAAAGGTCTTGGTAAATAATAATTGTGTCTTTAGGAATTTATTGCATTATATTTAAATAACAATTTGCTAATTTGAATTTTATTTTGTTTGATTTTTTTATATAAATGTATAGAGCATAAAGTCGTTGTTTCTTACTTGGTGTAATTGAATAAGTCGTTAATCATATAAATTTGGTAAGGTCGATATAAGGTAGGTACAATACGGAACAGTAAATTTAATGTCCGTTATTTAAAAGGGGATTAACCCTGAAACGTGTCGATTAATTCAATAACGTTTTGACCGAGCTTGGTCGCCTTATTATAAATCCAAAAGTAATAATAAGACGTAATAACGTAATTTATAAATTAAATTGCTTTATGCTGCCAAGAATATATTTAAAATGCACTCCATGTTTGGAGAGCCAAATTTCAGCGTCTATTATTCGGTAAAAAAATGAAGCCTTCTATACTATTGCAGAAAAAAAATTTCAAATAAAAGATGGAAAATACACAGCACATGGGTATAATTTTGTTGTTTGGTCTGATAGCTAGAAAAAGGTGGTTCTTAATTTATAGACATACGCGCACGCGTGTACGCATACGCGCGCACGCACACGCACGCGTACACACATACATGTGCACCAATTTGTGCCTACTATACTAAAACTTATAAAATACAATAGCTTCAAATTTACCAACTTCGAATTGTTAATTTATTGATGAGGTAATTGACAAACAAATAAGGCTGTTTCAACTGAGAGACTGTATTTAGCATAACATCAATATTTAAAACTTGCCAATTCAATTAATGGTATAAACTAATTCAACAGAAACTGCATATACAATTCTGATATTTGCACCTTACGACCTAAGGAACAGCGAAACAAGTATAGGTACTAACGGATTTCTACATTAATACAAACAAAACACTTCTCTTGTTCTCTATAATAAATGTACTAAATTTTGAAACCGCTATTATTAAAAAGATTTGAGCCATGTTATCACACATCAAAGCTAGTAGTTATAAAGTGCTTATAGCAAAGAATACAAGAATTATAGGTGTAATAAATACATACAGAAACCAAGGCGGATATTAGGGAGTATATGTTTGCGTGTATACCTCTTTGGTTAATATTTCATTTCATAAAAATAATGAAAGGTGCTTATCTATAATAGAATCATTTCGTACTGCCGAATATGTGCAAAATTCTAACGATTACTTTGTTGAATAGAGGAATAAAAATGACAAATATTTCAAGCCGAATATTATCGAATTTCGGCACGCCGCACTATGGAATATAATAGAAGAAACGATGATCATAAATCAATTTCGTAGATATAGTGAAAGTGCTACTTATTTCATTTTATCGTAAAGCTAAAATGATGTAAGAATTTTTCTAATATTGCTTAATAAAATCTAAATAAAACAACATCCAACTTGCATTACTATTACGTTAGCGTAAAAGAGTTGATTCTTCAACGAAATTTGGAGTAAAATAACTTGTGTAAACAGTACATAAATTATTACATGTT
>JAHWXV010524686.1:0-12084 GCA_024586415.1 Phrixothrix hirtus | reverse complement strand
CATTAATTAATTAATTTAATTAACGTGTAATCAACATAAGAAAATATTATAGTTTAATTAAATAGTACCTAAAGGTTAAAATATTTGCATTTTAAATAAATTCAAGTGTTAAAGTTTCCATTAGTGCGTGGTGCCAATTAAAAAGTTGATGATAAAGAAATCCAGACAGGTATCAATAAAATTAACAGCCCCAATAGAAATATTGCCAGAACTCGTGGGAAGTTTAACGTATTCTGTAATAGACAGAAACAGATAAACTTTTAAAATTTTTAGACAGGATTGGTTAAAAGGATTTTGCACAAATTTCGTAGACATGGAAACGAAAATTTATAAAAGATCCTGCACCACCAGAAATCGAGGTCTTTGGGTTCCAGCTTTAATACTACGTAGTTAGATTAAAAAAGTGTTGTAAGTCCAGTATCAAGATACAGAAATTGACTAGTTGGTAAATAGTTCTTGATATATTAATTTCTGATGCAAGTCCAGGAAAATGTCATTTTTGAAATCAGCACAAGGCAGTAAAACTACACGACCTAAGATCAAAGAAATTTTGGATATATCGATTCACCAAATTCACTCGGATAAGCACCCAATAATCCGAATTTGCGAGCTTGATGAACGTCATATTTACTTAAGAAAATTGGATGTTACGGAAGTGAAAATTTACAGACATTATTAAAACATTGAAGAAATAAAATTTTCATTTGTTTTCATTTAAATAATTTTAACAAGACTTTTTAAATTTAAATGTTATATTTTTCGCTAAGTTGCTAATATTGCGCCGAAAATCACGTAACAAAGGTTAACGGCCTGACATTAGAAAAATTGTTAATCATGAGTTTTTAATGAAAACTTGTTTATATGTATGTCTTTAATTTATATTTGAAACAATAAATGTTGTTTAAACTTTAATCTGGTTTTGGCTCATGCAAAAATAAATATAAGTACGCAAGATACAGTTGTAGGATAATCCTATGTAATCTTTAGAAAGGTACTCGACCCTTTTAACAAAGTCACTGGTGGAAACCACCTTTAAAATTCGAAATTTTATAAACATCTTAAAATATTATGTTCGCTGCATTGTTTAAAGTTAACGCATGCTATTCAATTAATTATTAATAACAATCCATAAAGTAACGCAGTAAACAACAGGATATTTCAGCCCCCACTCACAAAGGATTTGCAATAAAATTCATATACCGCTCTACCTGTCCATTTGCTTGGTGTACATAAGGTGTAATAAAGTGCCATTCTATATTCCATTCAGTGAGAAGGTCAGGTTTTTAAACGGCTCTTAACGACAAACCGTTATCCGTAATAATACGTGCTGGTGTACCGACAAGAAAGATTATATCTTGGATGCAATCCGCTAGTTCGATTTTCTTTAAGTCTTTAAGTGCATAAAGGGAACAATATTTAGAATAAGCATCTACTGCTATAAAAATATTAGTAAAGCCATCTTCAGTTTATGGTAGTAGCCCAAAATAGTCGATGTGGATGATATGAAAAGGATTAGCTAGTGTTTGAATTGAATTGACATCAAATGAGGAAGCTGTTCTGGGTGGCCGTTTTCGGATGAGGTAAGTTAAACAGGCATCAATATATTTTTTGATAAACTGGCGCATTTTTGGAAACCAAAAGTGAAAACTTATGCATAATATTGTTTTATCTAACCCGATATGGGCTTGTCCATCATGATATTCCTTGGGCAATGCGTAGCGTGCAGTTTTTTGGACGCAATACTGAGTGACTCTTGATTGATTTCACCTATGCGGCACACATAGTGTCTATTATATAGAACTAGCTTCGATTTAGTTCACCATTAGTCAATTTTTCTTTTAACTTTAACGTTTCGTTATCTGAATTTTGTTGTATATTTAACCAACCGTTTGGCATTAGATTAGTACCTTCTGTATTGGCGTTAGTAAAAGTTGTAGAAGAAATTTGATTAACCGATGCACATTCTGGAGGGTTGCAACTCAAATAGTCAACATTTGTTCAATTACAAAATCAAAATTGTGAAGATTAACCCACCAACGGCTTAGACGGGGAATCAAATCACGTTTATGTTGGGAACTTTTCAAAGCATTACAATCAGTGACTAGTGTGAAAGAAATACCAACAAAGTAGTGTCGGAATATCTTTAGAGCGTACACTACTGCGAAGGTCTCAAGGTCATAAGAATGATAGCGAGACTTCGTATCCGTCGATACCTTGCTGAAGTATGCGACGACTCTTTAAATACCATCGTGAATTTGCATGATGATTGCACCGAAACCGCGACTACTGGCATCGGTTTGAAGTTGAGTTGGTAAAATTTGGTTGAAAATAGCCAGCACTGGGTACATTGGAGAGAACATTTAGAATGTATGTAAAAGATTGATCGTGTTCTTTGGTCCATTTCCAGGGCTCGCCTTTCTTTAATAAGTTAGACATATTCGGGTCTTAACCGAGAATTCCGGAACATATTTGCGGAAATAGCCGGCTAGCCCAAGGAATTGGCGTGCCTCTTTAACATGGAAGGCGGTTTCATAGATTGCGAAGCTTGCATTTTAGAGGGACTTGGTTTAACACTATTATTTGATATTGAGCGGCCTAAATATTCCACTTGTTTTGTAGAAAGGTACATTTTTTTATATTAATGGAAAATCCATGGGATCTAAGCGTTGTTAGAATTATACGTAGATGAGTTAACCCTTCATCACATGTTAGAGATGGTATTAGTATGTCATCCAAATACACAAGAGCAATGGCCTTTTAAATTTCGTATTGCAACGCGATATTAATGGCGCGCTAAAAAATGGAAAGGGCATTAGCTAAGCCAAAAGGCATGCATAGGAACTCAAATTGTCCGTCGGGTTTTATAAAAGCTAATTTCTCAACAGAATCAGGATGAACTTTAATTTGATGAAATCCAGCCGCCACATCTAATGTTGTAAAATATGTACTGCCGCTAAGGTGATCGATTTGATTACCAATGCGGTGGAGAGGAAAACGTCCCTTCAGTGTTATGCGATTTAGGGCCCTGAAAACAACAACTAAATGAAGCTCGTAATTCTTTTTCTTGACTAAGAATGCTGGATTAGCGTAGGGCGATTGGGAAGGTCTTATGCTAGCATTATTTATAAGATCGTGGACTATATTACGGACTGTTTCTCGTTCAATCGTCTAGAACCGGCAACGACGATAGTTAATGGGTTTATCCATGTTAAGCGAATTTTAAATTCTCAGGTAGTAGTAGGGGAGGAAATTTTATTACCACTTGTAACGATATCTTGGAACTGGTATAACAAATTAGTGAGACAATTATTTATGGTTTCTAAGGAAATAAATTTTAATACGGTGTATTTTGATTATATTTGAGAATGATTTCTGGAATGTTTAGAAAGTCTTAACCTATTATTGCGTCACAAGGGACCGAGTTGCTCGGAACTACGTGCATTTTAAGAGCAAACTGGTGATTATTCAACAAAATTATAACGTTGATAATAAATTCGGAACAGAAAAGGTTCTCTCCCACGTCCTTGATAATCATTTTCTCCGGAACTTGAGCTGATGTCATATTTTTGACTGTTTTCTCGCAAAAGCGAAACTTGAGCTCCGGTATCTAATAAAACTTTATAATTTTTATTATCAATATTAAAAGAATATAAAGGTAATTCTTTATTAGCTTTGTTAATTGTTTCAAATTAATGATAAATATTAACCTGCTTAGAATTTTCGAGACGTCTCATTTTAGAATACCTGTCAGTAGTATGTCTGGTCATTTTACAAAAACTACAATTTAAAGGAACTTTATTAGAAATATCAGCTGTTTCGCTTAGTTTCCGTTTAACCCTTCTATTAGGGCCCGCAGACTTTCTATGCCCGAACTGATGACATGCAAAAGACCTGAGAGAATCACTTTCTGTATAAACACGAACAGGAACAGTACCAGTAGTTTTGTTTATATCGCGTCTATTTAAATTTGGTTTAATCTGTAGACGTGATAAACGCGCTAATAGAGAACTAGTCGACATATAACCAGCCTGAGTTAAGGGAGCTTGTAATACAATATCTTTTATGCCAAAACATATTAAGCTTACAAGCTGTTCTTGTTTAAAAAGGATATGCAATGCATGTAATTTTTGCAATTTCATTCGCCCATAGAATCCGTAGGTCGGACACAAATCGGAGCTAATTTACCAAAATTAGCACTATCCAGAAAGTTCTCACATAAATCTCGTTTTAAACTAGTTCATGTACGACGGTCTACATGCTCCAGTAATTAAACCACTCACCTGCTTATTCCTCGAAGCAACCTGATATTCGGAACCATGATATTTCCATCATTCTATCCTAGATACAATGCCCGTTCGCTTATTTAGTCTGCCTATAGTTGTAGGTCATCCCTCCCTACTACGAATTTAGATAAATTTATAGGATCACTTGGAACATTCGATCGGGAATCTGCACGTTCCAAGTATCCACGAACCAGAGCTTCTGGTGCAGATACAACAATTCTAGCTTCATCTTCCATTGTAGGATTCACAACAAAAGAAACACAAAAAAAATAAAAACACACGCGGAACAAAAAGCAAGATTCCACTTCTGATGTTAGAATAATTCTTTAAAGCAATATAAAAAAAACTCCGCGACCGCAGACGACAAGGCGTAAAGTTATTCTGGTGCCCATATTATGTATAATAATTGCGCCTTAAGCCGGTATCTTTTGTAACGGGACGAAAATGTCTTTGGGATTTTGAAGGTTGAGAAAAATGCCGCTTTTGATACTGAATCGTTGAGGGTTTTACAGTATACGTTCGTAAGGATTGAGCTAAAAATTCAGGACAGCTTTCAAGAATAAAAATTGGATATAGGTCGTTATATTTGGGCACCACCTTATCTATTTCGCGATACGGAAGTTTTAATTACTGGATACTAAATGATAAGGAATTTAATTCCAACCGTAAATGCGATGTTTGTATTCGGGAACGCTTAGAAGGTATTTGGTTTCTCGTACGCCACTGGAGAAGCTCTCCTAAAATCGTACCGTTAAGGTAGACACGTGTCTCGATTCCGTTTAATTCAATGGTGCAATTTTTTCGCGGAGTAACGGCACTGCTTCGGTCCGGGCACGTCCCGGTTATGTGTGTTTCTACCTTTAGACTTACAATGTGTGAGTGTTCCTTAAGTACTTAAATCTATTATTTTCCTGTAAGAAAATACTGTTATTCCTTATTACTAAGATTACGAAAAATTCTGAAATAATAAAAGCATCTAGTTTTGACTAAATGGTTATAATAAAATAATATAACTTATCCAGCCAATTCGAGCACAATTAGTTAAATAATTATTTACTAACGAAACGGTACTAGAAAAAGAAGAAGGGATCCCCAATTTACTTATCTATAATCTATCTAAACTATTAACAAATTATTGATCCCTTGAATTAAAGGTGGTCCAGAATTGAGATACTTAACTATACTAAATCTTCGTCTTTACTTTAAATTTGAAGCAATTCATATAATAGAACAACAAAATGCCCAAGACTTGACGATAGTAACTTCCCAACGAGTGGTGATTACGTTACCAAAAAAACATTGGGGTTGAAGACCGGATTTCTCTTAGTAAAACTTGCTGGTATATCGAGTGGAAAGGCCTTAATAACAAAAAAATGACCACTTAATTGTGATTGCTTTGTGATTCGTGACTTTAGTATCGGGATTCAATGCCTGCCGTCGTTTCTGATTATAACGTACTTGAAGTACCTTCTAAATGTCCTATGACCTCTTTGGCCGATTTGTACGAGGACTACGGAATTTGACCCAAATCTTAATTGGTTCGCATGGAGTGTCAATTTTCCTAATTCGCTACGATTCAAGCAGTCGGTAGATGATAGGAGTGGCTAGCTCGTATTGTTGAATTCGGAAACGGCAGTGCCTAGCGATAACATCACACCTCACTAATACGTGCTTGCACTTGAGAGCTCTAGTCTCAACTTACTAGTTTTGTATTCCTTCACATTGAAATTGCCGGGAAAAGGGTGGTTTGGTGGTTGCCATTTATTTATAGAAACAAACATGGTTGCGTGAGAAGCTGAAGTTTAAATTGTTTTTACACTCGTGGACGAGGGGTTTTCATTACTATAAAAAGAATTCGTAATAACCTGTAAAATCCTTATTTATAAATTTTAATACCAAATGAACCCTGGTAATTTACACATATATTTCTGTTATTGATTTCCTTATAAACAGGGTGTTCCCAAATTAATGTTAGATGTTGTAGGAATTTTAGACGAGCTTTCTGTGAATAACGATATGCACATGCCATTGGCCGGGTAAGGTTTTTAACATATTAATAACAAGAATATTATAACGAAGAATTATGTTTATTTATTTAGCACGTTCGATGTTAACATATTAACATATTATAAAAAGAAAGAATTTTACGATTGTAGTGATGTTAGATAAAGAACTTCAGGGAATGGACTATGTCAAATTTTGACAGAATGTTAACCTTTTTTCTACATCAAGACACAAGAATATCTCCGAAAGAACAGCAATCTAATTTATTAACAAAGCGAGAATAGAAACTTTAAGCAATAAAGGAAGGAAGATCGAGTACGGCATTTTAAATACCTCTTTGATGATGTAGCAAGAATTCCGAAATCAACCACAGGTTGTCCTCCGAATACTTCAAAAAGCATCATATAGGATTTGGGGTCTTCTTTGACACTTAATGTACAATTTCTGTATATACTCAGTGACACTGAAATTGCAACATCAAGAAGGGGTTGGACTTTCCGGATGAAATTTGGTAGGAATATTCATTCACCTATGCTATAGTTATAAATCATCAGAATTTGGGACGTATATCTTTATTAGTTAAACAAAATTTTATAATAATTGTTTAATGTGTGGTGCGACCTCTCTGAATTACATATTCAATTACACGCCGAGGCATTGATTGAATAAGGTGGCGTATCTCGTCTTGGGATATTGCCTCCCATGCAAGTTGCACCTTATGTTTTAAGGCCTGCAAGGTCAAAGTAGGACGCTGCAAATTTCGCAACCTTCTACACATTATGCCCCATACATGTTCAATGGTAGAAAGATCTGGAGATCTTGGAGGCCAGGGCAAAAGGTAAATCTAGGCCTGCTCATAGAAGTTCAAGGAAAACCTTGCTACATGTGGACGTGCATTATCTTGCTGGAATAATAGATCTTTGAGCTCTTGTAAGTATGTAAGATGTGTGCTAACCACCTCCGAAATATACCGTTGTGATGTCATATTGCCTCGAATGAACACCAAGGCAGAACTGTTCTAAAGGTTACAAGGCGACATTCACCAAACCATTGGTCACCGACTGCTCGAGTATAGGAAAATGCTTCTCTAAATGCCAGTTGTCTTAAGCGACGATCTGACGTTCATTCGTTCTTCTTGAAGCCCCAGTTCCTCTTTTACGATGGTCCTGGCCATCTTCAAACGCACGACATACTCGCGTTACAGTAGATCGATTTCGATTTCCCCAAATGAAAAATCAGCTTCGCGCAAATCAATAATTCGACCTTTGTCAAGTTCGCTTAATTGACGGTAATATCCTCATTGCCGTACTCTAGGCATGATCAAACAAACAAAACACGTTAACAAAAGAACACAAACCAAAATAATGTTAATTAACAATGAAAATGAGCAACAAATCGTATGAAAAACACAGACGGAAAAAGTTAGCAAAAAATTATAACAACTGCCAAATGTGACGTTATCACATTACCACTTAATCTCAAAAGTGAATCAATTATTATTTAATGTCAGCTCAACAGATCTACTAACTTTGATTAAGAAATTCCTACTCCTTCTTGGTGTTGCGATTTTTACCTCACTGAGTATGTTAATCAAAGTTTTGGATAGAAACCTTGAATTATTTACTTCATATTTGAATTTTAATCATATTTAAACATAAGATTCTTGATTAATTAATTGTGAATATAAAATTGTGACCGTTGATGAGGTAAATTATCTTTACCGGAGGGAGAAATGATTAGTTTCAAATAAAATAATCACAACCCCAAAACTCATTCAGTCCTGTCGATTATGAATTATAAAACACATATCTTCACACATTAGGTAATCATTAATTGTTATAAATGCATAATGTGATTTAAAATAAAACACCATATTAATTAAAATAAAATTGACTAAGACTTGTGGACCGCGTCGGTAGTTTAATATTATTATCGGCTCGTTAGCCAATAAAGCAGATTTCTCAAGTAAGCAGACGCCAATAAAAGGTTGGATTTTAAGCTAGGTTAATATCAATTTACACCTGCCCAAAATTTAAAAAAAATTATAAAGACGTGTTATAAGAAAAATTTAAGCAAAGAAGCACATAAAAATGTTTGAGCATAAAATGTAAAATGTTTATGTTATTAATTTTAATAGCCAAATTAGATAGAAACCTACTTAAATCAAAGCAGTGAACGGCAAGCCACTAAATGTTAATAGCATTCGGTATTTGATGATCTACAGGAATCTCATATAAACCACTTCGAATCACGTCATTAAACGCACGATGTCGTCACAGCGTAATTAAATAGTATTATAGGCAATAAGTGTTAAAGTCGAACATTAATACTTTATTACCGCTATTTGCATGGGCTATTTCAGAATTTATAAACTTAACAAAACATTTACATGTAGTTTGATTAGTACAGTAATGAAAATAAATTAATTATGTATACATACATCCATATTTCAAACGGCGCGAGACCTCGTGTTACTTTTTCAACCAATTCAAGCTGTGCTTATGATTTAATAATAACTTTCAGTATGCAACCCAACGTACTAAACAATATCCATAATTGTTAACAATTTCAAAGTTAATTTAGAAATTTATGGAACTGTTGAGGCATCGTAAAAGCTACATTTTTTAAGAAAGCTTTCAACCATTTAAGAATTCAGCGTCCGAAAAGTTTTGTCAACATCTATGTATAGTAACCGATCTTAAATCTGGCACTTGGTTTTAGTTATTACCATAAACAAGAGTTTAAGAAAGTTTAGAGTACTTTAATGTCACATTGAGCACCTTTTTGTGCGCCATCGTTATAGTTGGATTAGCGATAAAACATTATTTTCGTTTTGATTTAGGCAAATGATTTAGGTAATAATTTGTTAGGTTTTAATGTCGGTCTTCGCCTGATAAACAATTTTTAAATTTGCCGCCATGTGTTCCCTAGTAATGGTGTGGTTCGCTGGACGAGGAATAATAGACAAACTGAGATAAAAAGATGACACTTAAAAAATAATTCAGTAAGTAGAGAGTTTTTTTGGCGGTGCTCGATTCGGATAAAAACGCGAAAGGCGAGCTTTTCTATTCCTGATTACGTTGGAAAATTGTGTGAGAAAATCACGCTGATAGTTGTTATGATTTCTATTTTACTGGAAGTCAATGGTTTAGTTGGTAATACCGGGTCGCGAGACCCCCTGTGTTTTTGACAGTTAGAAATACGCGCAGGTCGTGCATATTCATATCAATTTTACGAGTGTTTCCTGTTCTTTTGAAGTGTACGGCTGGAATTACAGGTTTCCGCTGTGTAGTGTTGGATCACCTAAGCGGAGAGATTGATTGGTGACTCTCTGGGAATTTATCTGCTTTGTCCACTCCGGGTGCAGCTTCTTTGGGCCTATGAGGTCCTCCTGTATGGTGAAGGAATTCACGATGGACGATTTTGAGGGTTGAATACTAAACAGGCCGGTAAAGTGACAACTAAATTAAGGTACCCCTTTTTATCGCATTGTTTTTGTGCTTCACTACGATTTGCCTACAAATGGCGTTATTGTAATGTCAATGTAAATATATTTAAATATCGGCGAGAATTCAAATTAATTTGCAGTCCCGGCTGTCGACTATCGTTGAAGCCAGTCTAAATTTCCCATTTCGAGGGGAGCCGTTTAATGCATACCTCCTGTCCAGATTTAGGACGCATATCTGCGTTGACTGTAATTAATATATTTAGACCTTACCTGTAGTACAGCAGCTTGATTAGTTTTCCTCGTTCCTCTTGAATTAGGCCACATTCAAGAGCCGAGGAAATTTATCTATAAACATCCTGCTGTTTGGTGTGTATCATATAAACCATTTCTTTTAATAATAGATAGACCAAATAGACTTTCATTTTGAACCTAGGGTGAGTTACCAGTGATTACCTTGTATTTCAGAGGTCATGTGTTAGATCTGGCACCCTTTTTTTAGCCATGATCTTAATTTATAATATTATTCAAGTCCCTGATAAGCGACAACTCCGGGATAACCCAAAAATAGCCACGTAACTGTTTTTCCCTGTTCCGAGGAACAGTTCCATTCAGCGAACGGCCCACCAGGAGCAGTGGCACCCCTTCGTTATATCAAGTCTTTGTACGTTGTTTTAGCGTATCCCTTAGGGCGCGGACGACCTGGTGTAATTTCTCGGGAATTCTCCTTACTCCGCAGAGCTAGCCGACCATCAGCCTCGTTGCAGTGTGTAACGCTAAATGCGACCGTGACAAATTTGATCACTTTTTTATTTCTATATTTTGACCTATATATTGATTTTGTTTGGAGTTTTTATTGATTTGAGGTAGAGGGCCGATTATTGAATTTTAAAAAAATAAAGTTTATTTAAAACCTTAATTTTTCGCCAACGCAGATGGTTTCATCAGGAGCTAAAAGATTTCTTAATGAATAACAATTAATAGTTAATATGTCTAAAATTGAAACTTACATTTATATGTATGAAATAATTAAATCTTTAAAAACATACAACGCAATATATAATACATAAATCTAATATACCATTATAACCAATTATAAGCAACATTAATTCACCGACATAAAATATTCAAATTTTTAGCAAACATATTAAAAAATGTTATTGGAAATACAGAATATCACGTAAAAGACTTGGGAATTCCACGATTTTATCAAAAATAAAGTAATACCGAAAGATCACATTTTAATTAGCTTAGACGTAATATCATTATATACCAGCATACCAATTAATTTAGCAATTGATATAATTAAAACGAATGGACTAAAATTCAACCTTTTACTACATTAAGTTATGAAAGTTTTATCTATGCAGTTACATTCATACTGAAATCGACATATTTTAAACATAATGACAAGATTTATAGACAGATTAACGGTACGGCAATGGGTTCCCTAATATCATCTGCTATTGCAGATTTAGTAATGGAAGAACTAGAAAATAATATAACCAAATAATTAAATTTTTCACACGCATCTTTTAAGAGATACATAAATGATTGCATTACATGTATTCCTCAACAACAGATAAATAGTGTGTTAACTATTTTCAACAATTACAATTCCAAAATCCAATTCACTTTAGAGCAAGACAAAAACAATAAATTGCATTTTCTATGTTTAATGCTATGTACACATAATAACACAATAATACTAACTGGTATACAAATGAAAATTGGGGCCAAAGCTATCAAAATTTTAATTCCATTATATCTAAAAATACAAAATTAGTATAACTAATAATTTAGCAGATAGAGTTATAAACTTTTCACATTTTAAATTTAGACCAAATAACATTAAAAAGTTTAAAAAAGCTTTACTATGAAACAACTATCCAATCGCTTTTATTAACAAATATATAAAAAAAGAATTTATTACAACTACAACAAACATAAATTCCAAAATAAACAAATTTAGAATAAATTTATCAGTTTACCTTATATCCCTAATTTGGCAACAAAGTCTATAAACAGTTTTAAAAAACTGAATATAACAGTTGCTTTTAAAAATCACAACACAACAAAAAAAATTTTTACAAACCTAAAATGCCCTACTAACTTAATAAATAATTCCAACTTAATATATAAAATTAATTTCAACAATTGTCAAGCATGTAATATAGGTCAAAAGAACCAAAAACGCGGAAATAGAATAAAAAACCATCAATATGACATAAAACGTAAAAGTTGAACTACAGCTTTGTCACAAGACGAAATTGCAATAACGCATGTGGCAGAAACACCAGTGTTTTAGCAACGGCCGGCAAAGCTACAGTGGAGCGAGGCGTGGTTCTCCTA
>JAHWXV010524669.1:0-11008 GCA_024586415.1 Phrixothrix hirtus | reverse complement strand
ATATATATATGTGTGTGTGTGTGTGTGTGTGTGTGTGTGTGTGTGTGTGTGTGTGTGTGTGTGTGTGTGTGTGTGTGTGTGTGTGTTTGTGTGTGTGTGTATGGAAGTCCCACTAAGCATAACGGGGTACCATATCTCAGGAACTAATAGTCCTACAGCTTTTAGAAAAGCACCTTATTAAGGAAAGTGGCTTATAGAAATTGCTGAGGATAATTTTTAAGTTCCTTATTCTACCGCCAGGGAGGGGTAACTGCTATGGGCATTTTCCAGAAGCTAAGCCAATAGAAGTTATCCAATAGATCTTACCGTCGCATTGTTACTAAAATTCTCCGACCTATTTCTAAAATATTTTTCGCTGTAAGACGTAAATAAAGTCTGGCGGGAAAGGGGAATGTCTTTGAAATGAGTTGGCGATATCTTGCGTTTGACGTAACCCAATTTGGTAAATTTGGTCTCATTAGAAAAAGGACGACTTCCTAATTGCTACAGAAAAGTAACCATGATACAATGGTATTTGCCGCAACCGCTTGGGTGCGCCATTTGAACAAACGTCTGCTTTTATTATTTTTCTTGGAAATTCTAAATGAAACGGCCTAATAATTATATCATAATCGTAAAACACATTAAATTTGGAACAAAGAATATTGAAGGTGTAAGTCAATATTGTCATTGGTTTCGGAGATATTGCCAAAATAATAATTAATAACATGTAACTTGTTAGAATCAATTGTTTCCGAAGTTTCATGGTCATTGTCATGGCCAGGAAAAATTAAAAAAGTAATTTAAAACATTTTATGATCATGTAGTTTTTCACTTGTTATTCAATTTGTTTCACAAATTCTATTATGATTTAATTAAATTATTGCCTTAGTTTAATTATCTACCACGCTACATAAAACACTATCTATTCAGTCAGAAATCAAAATCGGCAGGATTCCGTGATGAAAACAAACAAATTGGAATGTCAATTGAATCAAGCTTTAGTATATGAGTCATTGTTAGCATTTTATCTTGATTATTTTTGAATTTTGAGTTGACCATTATTCAGTAATTAACTTTTGTGTTCTAACTTAAAAATTGGCTTACGCCAATGCCGCAGCTTACGATATGTTTCCGTGCATTTCCAAAGTTTTGAAAATGCGGTTCTTGATGAACGTGAATGTACTGTTAGGTATCCTGAATGAAGACACCAAAGCATAAATGTGCTTCAGCGATTAGTAAAACGATTAAGGTAAACGTGTAGTGTACCTGCTATTCCAGTATCCATCAGGAGACGGTGTTGGGTAAGGAATTAAGTCTATATTATAAACGTGCTCGCGTAATTGCAGGCGTATCAGCACTTGAGCGTGAGAAACATTACTTTAGATTTGAGTATAAGGCGTACTTCAGTAAGTGAACTTCTAAAGGATTATAAGATGTGTCCCTATCATTTAGTTTTGCACCAGACCCTTTTAAATACTGATTTTTATAGGCGCCTAGCTTTCTGTCATTAAATGACAGATATGTGCCATGACAATCCCCAATTTCTCTCTCCGATTTCGTGGACTAATGAAGTCACTTTTAGCAGTTGTGGCAGAGTTAATTTGCACAATATGCACTATTAGTTAGAAATAAATCCTCACTGGATGCAGGAAGTTGATCACCAAAACAGGTGGTGTCTCAACATGTGGTGCGGAATTTTATAGCATAGGATTATCTGACCGTTTATTTTCAATGGTGAAACATACAACATACTTAGAATGTTTGAAAAATGATATAATAAGAGAATTCGTTTGGTATCAACTTGATAGATGTCCGGAACATTCTTCTGAAAGGGACCGCGTCTTTTTAAACATTACTTACCAAAATCGATGGTTTCGAGGAGGTAGTTTGTGCCCGTGGCCACCTAGACCTCCGAATGTAAACGTACTAGATAGTTACTTGCGGGAAAGACTAAAAGATATTGTTTATCAGTCAAGACCAACCACACGCCAGAACATGATCCAAAGAATTCAAAGTGCCATAAACACGATTTCTCGAGCTGAAATTGAAACTATCGTTTCTAGTACTCGTTATAGATGTAACCGTTGTTATTTGAAGGACGTGGTCATTTTAAAAATTTATAAAGTATCAGCTTCTGTTTATTCTGACAAGTTTTTGACTCTTACTTTAATTATTAACGTTAAGGTGTTTGTTGTGGTTATTGCTGTTTAGCCCATTGGTCCTTAAACACGTTTTAAATTGTGTATCTCATAGAATTTGAACCGGTCCTAAGCTTAAATAAAGTGTAAAGGAAGGTACATAAAACAAAAACTAATTAATTATCATTTTGCACGATAGCAAAACCAAATAAAATGTTTTAATCTATGGAATCGACAGGTAAGAGAACTTCAATAAATGATTTAATTAAATCATAATAAATAGAACTAAAACTGAAAAACTACATAATTATAAAATGCTTTAATAATTTTTTTTAATTTTTCATGGCATGCTTGACCATGAAACTTCGAAAGCAATTGCTTCTAACAAGTTACGTATTATTAATTATTCTTTTGGCGATATCTTCGAAAGTAATCACGATATCGATTTGCATCTTGAACATATTCTTTGTTACAAATTTACTGTGTTTTACGATTATGATAGAATAATTAAGTCGTTCAATTTGAAATTTCTAAGAAAAAAAATAAAAACTGCGGTTTCTTTAAATAGCGCCCCCAAGAAGTAGCGGCAAATATCATTGTATCATGGTTACTTATCTATTGTAATTAGAAAAAATAATCCTCTTTCTAATGAGATCAAGTTTACTAAATTCGGTTAAGTCAAATGTAAGTTATAGCCATCCTATACCTTAGAATTCCACTAACTAAAGTAGGGCTTATATCTAAACCTAAAGAAACGTTTCTCATGATTAAGTGCTGATTCGCTTGCACGTACGCGAGAACGTTTATAATATTGACTTCATTCCTTACCGAATTCCGTCACCTGATGGCGACTGGAATAGCATGTACACTACTCGTTTACCTTAATCGTATAACTAATCGCTGAAGCACATTTCTGCTTTGGTGTCTTCGTTAAGGATACCTAACAGCACATTCACGTTCATCAAGAGCCGCATTTTCAAAACTTTGGAAATGCACGGAAGCATACCGTAAGCTGTGGCATTGACGTAAGCCATTTTTTAAAGTTACAACACAAAAGTTAATTACTGAATAAATGGCCAACTCAAAATTCAAAAATAATCAAGATAGAATGCTAACAATGACACATTTACTAAAGCTTGATTCAACTGATATTTCAGTTTGTTTGTTTTCATCACGGAATTCTGCTGATTTTGATTCCTGGCTGAATAGATAATGTTTTATGCGGCGAGGCAGATAAGTAAACTAAGGCAATATTTTATTTAAATCATAATAAAATTCGTAAAACAAATTGAATAGGAACTGAAAAACTACATGATCATAAAGTGTTTTAAACTATTTTTAATTTTTCCTGGCCATGACAATGACCATAAAACTTCGAAAACAATTGATTCTAACAAGTTACATGTTATTAATTATTATTTTGGCAATATCTCCGAAACCAATGACAATATTGACTTACACTTGAACATTCTTCGTTCCAAATTTAATACGTTTTACGATTATGATATAATTATTAGGCCATTTAATTTAGAATTTCCAAGAAAAATAATAAAAACTGAGATTTATTCAAATAGCGCCCCCAAGCGGTAACGGCAAATATCATTGCATCATGGTTACTTATCTATTGTAATTAGAAAATCATCCTCTTTCTAATGAGATCAAGTTTACTAAATTCGGTTAAGTCAAATGTAAGTTATAGCCATCTTATTCCAAAGACGTCCCCCCTCCGCTCCAGGCTTTATTTACGTCTTACAGCGAAAAATTTTTTACAAACGAGATGCAGAATTTTAGTAGCAATGCGATGGTGAAATCTATTTGATATTGTTGTTATATTTTCTAGAAAAATGCTGGTTTTAGATGCCCATAGCAGTTACTCCCCCTGGAGGTAGAATATGGAACTTAAAAACTATTTCCAGCAATTAATAAGGTTTTTTCTAAAAGCGTTACGACTATTAGTTCCTGAGATATGGTAACCCGGTCCGCTTAGTAGGACACCCTGTATAAATGTTTGTATATATGTATGTACATTTAACTCCATATGTTTAGCAGAGCACTCCTTTATAACTCATTGTTTAATTAGGGCATAGTTAGATGATATGCACGAATTTTGTCCAATTTTCTGTGTTAGTAATTAGCGTAGAAGCAAGTGTTTGAAAGCTATTGTGTAATAATTAATGTGAAATAAATTATTTGATGGCTTTAATTTATCCACCACAAGAACTATCAATTGTAAAGTTTATATATCTTTTAACTGATGAGTTTCTTAATTTTATCATAGATGTGGTTACTTAGAACGTAAATGTGTATAAAATTTAAAATAAATAATAGGTAGAATGCGTAAGACACCCAATTCTTACCTTTTATCATTAACACTGCTTTGCGTTTGTTCTATATAATGTTTTAGCTAATAAATTAAGCCTGGAGGATTGGAATCTCCTATAAGTATACGGCAGGGATTACATTAGTTCACGGATTATATTGTTAATAGATCTAAAAAAATTGTTTAACTATTACTTTTTATTCTTATCTGCTTTACTGTTAATACTTCTACAGTAATATCGACACTATATGTAATGAGCATGTAATCAGTAAAACAAGACTAACTGAATTTTAATTAGGAAAAAAGTTCATAGTTAACACAATGGGTATCAAATGTTCTAAGTAAATGCTAAAAATTATCTTTCATTATTATAGGAAACTTATAAGATGTTTCGCTCCCATCGGAGTATTATAAACATGGTTTCTTTTGGAGTTATTAAAATCACAAAGAAATTAAAAAGATAAAAGTTAAATAATTACAAATTACAATTTTTGATCTCCCCTAAAAGCGTAAATGCAATACATACTTGTAATCGTTATTAATAATGATTCATAGATATGTACCCAATATAAATATTCACGAAGGTAGATAAAACTTCTAATAAAGGTGTGAATTTCAAAGATTTATCCACTGGAGAAACGACACAAAAATGTTCATTCTCTTACACAAAATGGCGTACGCATTAGTCAACTAAAAAAGTTTCAAAGTATTTATATACTCAGGTTTCATTCTTATTAAAATCTTCAGTAAAGAATGAATCCGACGGTTCTAAAATTGAAAAAGGCAAAAAGGAACACTTAATACTCTCCTCTTCAGTATAAATTTGAAATACAATAGAGAGTAAAAGACAAGAATAGGTATGGAAGGAGAAAATGGAGAAAACTTCTAATAGAGGCATGAATTTCAAAAATTCGCTAATAGAGAAAAGGCCCAAAATGGCTCACATGTTAGTAGGTATTTCGTAAACTTCGTCAATTGAAAAGCTATCAGAAACTCTATATGCCAAAGTATCATTCCTATAAGAAATCTTCAGTATAGAATACCAACGACATTTCCAAAGCCGAAACGAAGGAACATCTTGTTAATTCAACTCATCTGGAATGAAAAGTAAGGATAGATAAAGACAAAGATGCGGATCCAGAAATGGGTGGAAATATTTCCCCGGCATTTACTACAGAGGAGTTGTTTCTGTTAGTTCAGGAAATCACTCGAAACCTGAATCAGAGCAGGCGACTACGGGAATCGAACCCAAAACTTCCCAAATGCTAGACCGTGTTCTTAACCACTAACACACCCCATCTCCGTAGTCTCAAGATCGATAAAGCTGTCACACTATAATCCTGAAGTGCAGGATCAATACTTACTAGATATTCGTATAGCGACATCTAGTCGACTAAAATTAGAATACACATTTTTGTGTCTCTTCTCTAGTGGACAGACTTTTGAAATTCGCCGCTTTATTAGAAGTTTTTCCTATCTTCTTGAACGTTGTATTGTACTAACTTCTAATTTTAGTCGACTAGATGTCACTATTTGAATATTACGTAAGTATTCATCTTGCACTTCAGGATTATAAGGTGGTAGCTTTGTCGATTTTAGAACTATCGGAGGTATCCTATACCGAAGATCCTCTGACATTTTTTCACTTAACCAACCTTACCTAGTACCTACTAACATTTAGTCCATTGCTTCTGATAATGCATTTTTTGTGTATTTTTATTTAGAGAACGAATTTTTGGAGTTCCGGCCTTTATTCGTTTTGTGTATCTTATAATGTGGTAGCTTTGTCAATTTGAGAATCAAGCTACGGTGGCGTGATGGCTAACACTGCGGCATAGTATTCGGAAGGCTTAGTATTCGATTCCAGTGAACACTAGAACGCCTAACGATTTTCACCACATAGTACAACCGAATTCGTTATTTTGATAGTTGCCAGTATGAGCTCGCTCAAATGTACATTTTTACTAGAAATTTTAATGATTTTTTTAATGATACATATTTAGGAAGATGAATAGGTTTAAGTAATACAAAAGAAACGAGTCTCAAAATTTATTTTATAAACATAAGATAATTATTTGGCAATAATAGAAAAAAAAATAAAATGCAGATGTATATATAACATTAAAGTAAACGAATTAACAAAGAAAATAAAATAATTAAATAAAAATTGCGTTCTATATTGTGTAACACCTAAAATATTTTATTAAGCAATTAGTCTTTCGAATTATATCAAATAACTCCCCTTGTAAACAGTTACCGCATGTGTGCGAAGACCTTCCGTTACATTTCCAAAAACAAACTTTTACATATACTGCAAGTACTATTGGTTCTATTTTTATTGCAATATTTTCTAACCTGACACAGCTTGCGTTTTCCGAAGTTCCTCCTGTTGCGGATTCACTAATTTAGCATATTACTAAAAGTAACTTTGCCTTGTGTACTGTGATGTATTTAGAGCGAAGCTCTTCGGCCATATTTTGTAAGTAGGTAGTTCTTCTTTCTTTAACAGCATTGTATATAACCCAGGCACAAATGCCAACCAAGTCGAGTACATTATAGAAAGAATGAACTACCCATCTTCGAGAACCGGCTTCGACTGGGCACTTTCTCTGGTAAACAGTAAGGGTAATACCATTTGTTGTAAACATTTATGTAGTGTTTTTGGACTTATTCATTTTTCCCCTACAATAGGAATCTCTATTCTCGCTCGGTTCATTGTACCTACTATGTTTCTCTTATCTTTCTGAGTTTCATTGCTAGATTTAGTGATGTAAAAAATTTACGGTAGTTATACTTCTACCAGTGTTTTTGTACGGTTGTACAAGTTTTAGGACAACGTATTCCGAAAGGAGATGTCTTTGTGGTCGTAGTTCACGCTTCCCTAAGTATGAGACAGCATTCAGCAAACATTTTGCATCTACATCTACTGCTAGAAAAAATTTTTGTCCGTATTTCTCTAGCTCTGATACCATAAACTGTGAAATGGACAAAGCGTTTCACTTGGAAATGGTTGTTCATTTACTGCGATGTTAGCTCCAGGTTTATAGCAATTCTAGCAATTTTCTATAAACTTATTCCGGACTTCCGAAACTGCAGAAATGTATCTGTTGCAAGTAAATTTTTCGTCAAATCGAAGGTATCTCATAATTTCAGAAAACCTGTTACGCGACGTAGTTTCCTTGTAAAACTGCAAAGTCCATGATTTGGACCACAAAGATGGAAGTTCAATATTTCTTGCGCCGCTCACACCCCTGGCATGAAGAATAGTGTCCATCATGTAAACTATCTGCTCCACCGTCAGATTCTTCTTCAAGAATATATTGTAGTTCATGTAATTTTCCTCGTCACTCTGTAACATTCATGCCATTATTTTGAGTCGTCAAAAGCAATAGAAGGAAATACATTCACAACGAAGTTAAAACTCACACTAATACTAAATTAGTAATTAGGAGAGTGCCGACAAATTGATTGCTCTGGGCGTGTATAAGGTATAACATCAATTTTATTGACAATTACGTAGCTGACAAGGGCAAAAATCAATCTATGCTGTTGTACATGTATTCTACTTAAATATTTATTCCACAATACACTAATAATAAACAACAAATAATACCGATCTCTCTAAATTATACCATTACTAAGATGTTCATGAGCGAGTTCAATTTGTAGCGGTATATTTTTTGTACTAATCAGTGTTTATTTCATAGCATATCCCCATGTATATTACCTTATCTTATTACCCGTAGTATTGTTTCTGGATTGCATTTCTTTTTCAATGTCCTTACGATACCTAATGCTAGTTTTGAAGCACTCATCTTGGGTTTTTTTTCAATTTTCTTTAAACTCCACGTCTCGTCTTTTGTCATTGAATATTTCAGTGGGAGCTTTTCTCGATTAATTATAGTTTATAATCGTCGGTATGACGCTCGAACACTATTTACATTTTTATTTATGATTATGGGATTATTGGCATAGGATATAATTTGTCTTTTGCCATGCTAGCACATATAATGCCCATTTTGGAAATTTTCCTGTATAATATTAGTAATTAGTAATTAAAATACACCTATCAGCTATTTTAAGAAAGTGACAAAGGAAGATGGAAAAGACTGGGAGATACGTTGACTTTATGCCAAAATTAGACATGGAAGTGATAAGGTCCAATACTTTAAAAATTCGAACACCTCAAGAAAAATCTCTGCGTACGGTCCTGTGCACTTGCATCATTTAAGTTGGGAGCTACTTTCGTCAGGTGTTGCGAATATCATTACCTTTTGAGGTTTGTTTTATGCTAAAGTTTAACTACATATATTAGTAACAGTTTAAAACCTCTTCCATAATTTTTTTCATAAGTTCATCGCACATTCTAATCTTTACATCGTCACAGGTTGAATTGACAATAACGCATGTGGCAGAAATCACGAGTGTTTAACCACGGCCGGCAAAGTTTCAAAGGAGCGAGGCGTGGTTCATCGATACTTCGAGGCTAAACACTATAGAAGTAATGAGTCTAAATCGGTAAAATGTGGGCGCCACTGTTCTCAAGATAAATTGCAAACAGACGGTGTTCGGAGAACACCTCGTATGTCACGATCTTAATGACGTTACCTTCAAACAACCACAGATGTACTAGTGGTACTACAGAAACTAGATTAAAACTGAAAGAAATGTTCTAATGCTAAAGATACTCATTTGCTTAGGATCGCTCTGTATATAAAGATTAACGAAATAATTAGTTACGTTACTTGCAAAAATTGAGATTGTAATGTGCACTGAATAAAATAGCTACGGGCTGGTTTCAAAACTGACCACCCTGTATATCATTTAATTAATTACTTGAACTTTAATTCTTTTAAACAGAAATGTTACTCTAGCTCAGAGGTAAATAATTTATGACTTTTAGTGTTTAACAATTCGCAAGTTACTAACTAACTTTTTTTTGCACGCCCGTTGTAAAACTAAATAGCACTCCAGGTTGTAAGTTGATTATATGAAAAACAAAATAGGAGTCCAAGAACACATTCATATATTGTTTGATAGCACAAAATACACACACACGAACGCACACAGATAGACACACGCTCACGGAACCGCATACGAACATGCAAACGCACACGCACGCGCGCATACGTATGCATACGCGCACGCGCACACGCACACAAACATGCATACACACACGCCCACATCCACGCCCACGCATACGCCCACGTCCACGACAATGCCCAAGCCCACGCCCACATCCACGCCCACACTCATGCCCACACGCACGTCCACAAGCACGAACACGAAAACGCGCACTCACACTCACATACACACGTTCAAGCACGCGCACGCGCAGACGCACAACCACGAGCACACGCACATTCACACGCACACGCACAGGCACACACAAACACATACACACACATACCCACAGCCACGCACATATACCCACACACACGCACACACACACGCAGCCACGCACGCAGATACGCAGGCACGCACGCTGGCACGCATGTATGCAAGTAGGCGCGCGCAAGCATGCACACGCGCACTCACTCACGCACGCACGCACTTACACACGCACCCACGCACGCACGTACGATATCCTGTCTGTACGCACGCGCGCACGCAAGTGCGAACGCAAGCAAGCACTCTAGCGCTCAAGCGCGCACACATGCGCAACGCACCCAAGCTCCGCGCGCGCACGTATGCACGCTCGGCAGCGCTCGCGCATGCGGGCATGTACTCCAGCACGTTCACGCGCACGCACGCACGCAGGCTATCACTAACGCAATCACGCTCGCGCGCAGGCATGCAGGCGCACGCTTGCAGACACACACACACCCACACAAACATCACGCATACGAAAGCACGCACGCACACACGCATGAGCTCGCGCACGCTCGCGCGCAGGCACGCTCGCGCGCTCCCGCGTCCTATTGCGCATGCGCGCAAGCATATTCGCGCGCATGCAGCCACGCACGCACGTACGCAAGCGCGCACGCATGCCAACACGCAAGAGCGAAAGGACGCACGCACGCGCGCACGGATGAACGCGCTCTCGTGCGCACGCTCACCAGCTCCCTGGCATGCGCGCAACCCTCTCGATCACGCAAACACGCCCACATGAACGCACACACTCACGCATGGGCGTAGGCACGCGATCACACGCACAAGAGCGCACTTACGCACGCAAGCACGCACAAACGCGCACACGCACATGCGCAAACACGCACGTACGTAGACACGCCCTCACAAATGCACGCACGCGAGCAAGCACGCACGCCGCACGCGCGCACGCACTCACGCGCTAGCGCTCACGCACACACGCAGGCAGGCAAACAAATATACACGCTCACACACGCACACCCACACAAGCACACACGCACGCACACACGCACACACGTACACACCCACATAGGCACCCGCAAGCGCGAAAGTAGTAGGAGATGGGGGGTTCTAGATCCACAATTGGGTCAAGGTCACCAACCCATTAACCTTGACCCAATTGTGGATCCAGAACCCCCCATCTCTGGCTGGGGGTCAAGGTCAGGTCAATGACCTCCACAATTGGGTCAAGGTCAGG
>JAHWXV010524613.1:0-11220 GCA_024586415.1 Phrixothrix hirtus | reverse complement strand
TAGCGAATCTGTTACAAATAAATTTTAGGTTTGTTCATTAAATAAAACGTACACAATTGTTTAAACGAGAAAAGTGCGGGAAAAGTAAGACAATTCAAAAATAAATATAGAATAATTATTGACACGATAAGTGCGGGAAAAGTAAATATTTTCAAAATTCTTTGTTAACCTTTTGGACAAGTACCAAGTATCAAAATTTAAAAACTTTTCGAATTAATAATAAATCATAAAAATCAATTTTTAAATATATCATAGCAAATTATATGGAGCCACCCAACGTGGGGCATTCAGAATAATTGTAAAATAATTGTTTAATAAAAATAACATAGCAAATAAATATGACGCCCAAACGTGGGGCTGCAATAAAAATCATAATAAATTGAATTGCGAAATAAAATTCAAATTTCCAAATAAGACATAGCAATATATATATATATATATATTTATATATATAGTTTGAAACTTAGATGATATAAAACGTAGGTATAATGACTATTTTGTTGATTCATAAATAAGTAAAATTTGTGTCAAACAATGTCCTAGAAATCTTCCATTTTATGATCCAATAGATAATAATTAAACTAGAGATAGTTTACTAAAATGGGGGATTTCTTGGACATTATTTAGATACAAATTTTAATTATTTATGAATCATCAAAATAGTAACTTTAAGTACATTTTATATCTAAGCTATTAAAAATGTTTTCGGTATAAATTTAAATTATATATATTTTTTACCAAAATTTTCCTAGAAAAAAATAAAAGTCTTTTTAATATTTGACTATTAACATCAAATGAATGAATGTTCTCAGAAGATGAACTATAAATAGTTCGAAACCTTAGGCTGCTTTTCAATAACTAATTATAATATGAATAAAGATGTAAGATTATATTCTTAGTCGTTTTAATTCCGCAGTAGTGCAACTTATGACTTTTAATCCTGGCAAACAGAAACTTCACTAAAATAATTATACATAGCCAAAAAAAATCAAACAAATCTATCAAAACTTATTAACACTTTCAGAAATGTGGAAGTGTGCCTCATCACTAAACAAAACACGTGCATCTTGAGGCAAGGTGTGAATCAAAGTTTCACATGCCTGTGCTCGATTTTGCCAGACCCGCTGTGAGAGTTGTTAAGAAATGACCATCTTATATGGATGGAAGTGCAGGTTTCTGTGGAGAATTCAACGCACAGTACGGTTAGAAAGCGCCAGGGCGAATGCATGTTTCCGAGCAGAATTCTTAGGTGACTACAAAATCGATCAGCTTACACGATCGACGTTTTCTGGAGTTCGGATGGCCCTCTGAGCCCCAACTCTTTTTTTATAACACTACCACATGCACGGAAGTTCTCTACCCATAAAAAAATGAATTTTCGGTCAGGAAGAGCATTTCGAGGTGGAATTCGATAACGAGGACGCATCCCACGCTGCACTGAAACGATAAACTTGTTTTGGGTAAAATACGTATCAACGTCAAAAGCGCGTTGCTCGTTCGACCAAGGCATATCTACCACTAATCGCGGCTCAAATGGAAACTTACAAGGATACAGCGTCAATAGAGCCTACCACCACTCCTCCAACACATCCCCTCCATGCACAACGCCATCTCTAAAGTAGGGATACTTCCCTGACCCACTCTATATATTATATACCAAGGGACCAAAGTTCCTCTTTAGTCCTGAGGTATATACGTCATTTTTTGCACTTTCCAATAATTTACAATTAGAACAGTGGAAGAAAGTAAAATTGCATTCTAATGACATTGGCAGATGATTCCAGTTATCAATGTATGCCTCACGGCAAATGCTTCAAGTTTCATTTACGAAGTGCTATACCAACGCTTTTATCAATAACTAATTGATTAATTTTTGTTGTTACTATGGATTAACCTTGTTTGTGCGGGATTAAAAATACTTTTCCCCCTCAGGGACTAAAATAAGAACTGAATCCCATGTCATTAAAGATGTTGATTTAGTCTTTGAAATAAGAGACCATATGTGGTGTAGTCCCGGAAATGCATCAACTATTTACTAGTTAAACTTTACTTTTTGGTTTCCTATGTCCTTTTAAGGTCGGTAATTTAATCTCCAGTAATTTTATCTTCTAGTTAATTATATTTTTTACAATTCCTCTGGCATTCCATTAATGACCATTTCTATAAAAAATAATTACAATATAAATTTAACAGATTAACGCTTGCATACTTTACATTTTAAAATGAAATCAAAAATTCTATTTGATAAATTATTTGCGCGTTATTTATTTTTTTAAGCAACTCCGATGTTTTAATTCTAAAGACGGAATGCATTATGAAATTCGTGGTTTAATGGTCTTTCATCTGCTTGAATAATTGGATAATTATTGGTCTATGGCCTTATTTTGTATGCACACTGCTACACTAAAGTGCTATACATCACTCATTTTCAACACAAAAAATAGTTACGAACACTTTAATAACCGCAGCATTTGCTTCAAATTTGGCACAGACGTGTGCAAATGCCACAAAAAATTTACAGTAAAAATTATGCACTCAACTTATCATTTTTAAAGATATGTAGATTACTTAAAAATACCCCTTCAGACTTTCACGATAGGATGGCAAAAGGAAAGCGGAGGCAAGGTAACATTTATGTGAGAGAACTTGTCCTTAAATTGTAATGTGAAGGAAAACCTCTTAGTAATGTAGCCCAAATAACATGTTGCATTCATTTTATAACACAAAAAATTATGAATAAACTTAAATACCATAGTCTTTGCGGAACAACCAAGATACTCGTGACAAATAACATATTCTCAGTTAATTCAAAGGTGTGCGGAAATTATGTCATGAGTTTTAGTAAAGAATACGGCGTAACGCATCATATGATACCATTCGCCATATATTACATCAGGACAGCTACAATTGTTGAATTTTCCCCTGAAAGCCATATATACTGAAGCAAACTGTGTCAAACACTTACAGTCTGTAAAACTGTATACTAATCAACCAGAAGAGTTTTGGGAAAGCATCATCTTTTGTGATTAATCAAAATTAAACTTGTTTGCTTTGGACGTGTATCGAAACAGCCAGGGACAGAATTCAAACAGAAACTATGTAACAACATAAAACACGGCGGTGGTTAAATCCTGTTTCGAATTTTTATGGGTGCTAGGGGACAGGAAACCTAGCGATAATTGATGGGATTGTAATTAAAATAAGATATCTGAATTTTTAAGGCAAAATGTAAAAGCTTCCGCTATAAAACCACAAATCTTGGGTATATTATTTTGAGCAAAACAATAACCTGGAGCATACATCATATGTTGCTCAATACTGGATCACTTATAACATTCCTAAGTGCTTCTACTTCGCGTGTCGGGTTAGAGGATGCATGTCGAAAGATATACTGCGACCTCTTCTTGCAAACCGCGTACTTGTAAATGTGGCATTCAATCGTGATGTCACCACACTTTTATAACGAGAGATAGCATGCCTTTCAAATTTTCAACGCCTGCAGTGTCTCGTACGCCTTTTAAATCTAGGAGGAATACAACGAGGCATTGATAGGTCTTCTTCAATACAATGAGCCCACGGTTATACTTCCGATACATCAAAAAAGATGTATGTATTGTTCAGTGGTAATACCGAATGGCGCTCTATGGAAGCCTTAGAAGGAAGCTATCAATCTTCAAATGATAATTTTTTACTCTTGGCTTCCGCAATTTCCACAACCACACGGTATGCCCTTTGTTCAGGTTGCTCTTGGTCCGAATTCCTACCAACGTACAGAGTTAACCGATTCATGTGTAACACTATAAGTTTTCCTTTGGGTATGTTCCTGATCCAGTATCATCATTGTTCCCTATTATAACTTTTGTACAGGCCTTGTCAAGATCGTTATAGTTTAGGTAGTAGACCTCATCGTTACTGCGACTATTAGAACCATTCCCGATCATTTCGTTGAAATCCTCCATTTTTAGAGTACATCATAGTGGACCTTCATTAGATCACTAGCAATTAGATCTTATCGCGTACTCTTACATGTATAGTGTTCACCATCCGCCAAAAGCTCGCAACATACTTACTTTCAGCATTACTCTCTTCTACAGGTCTACTAGTGAACTTTACATTATATTGTAGTCCCATTTCATGCCCAAACAACATTTTAGCCGTGATATCACCTGGTTTCTCATGTACTGTCGATTGATACGCCAATAGAAATAAATGTAAATATTAATTCTAGTTTCGTTGATGACCTGACACTGCCTTTACCAAATATTTCCCCATAGTATGGTTCATGCGCTTTACAATTCCATCTGAATATGGATGAAGTGTAGTAGCCCTGACTTTTTGGTATTATCAACTGCGTCTGTTTCTCAGTTTCATTCTCCAGGGCTCTCTAAAGGAGATAATGCTGGATTTGCAAAGATCCTATTGACCCTTATATACTTTAACAACACTGATAGATCGGATACTTCTTCCCATGCAGGTCTTCGATCGTGGTTTTTGCATTTCAGGAATTCCTTTCAATTTGCATTGTTTTCTTGATATTTCCTCCTCTTATCAGGTCCCCAATGATGCTTATTAACAATGGTACGTTTGAGATGTTCTTAGGTTTGTGATGCGAGCCGAGAAAAGTTGTCTACGGTCTTCTAAACAAGGTCTTCCCCACAAAGCATTATCATTACAGCAATTCCTTGCGGCATAATGTTCCTGATGGGCTGTATTACTGATGAGACTTTTACTTAAGTCTGTGTAGTTTTTCTCACGTTTTTCGCATTTTCAAGATCGTAGTTTTCTACGAGTTATTCTTTGTGCCTTAAGTACTCATAAAAATCGCTCCATCCAGAATCTCAATACTATTCTAGGTTTCTCCCACAGTTCTTGCGCGAGAATATCCCTTAATACTTGTTTGGTCGCTTCAGATTCTGAGGTATGATCCGATTCATCAGTAAGATCCTTCCGGTGGGCTAGTCATAGTGCCTTCTGTGCTTCTCAAACTCGAAGATCACCAATAAACGTTTCTATCCCAGGTTTCTCGGGACCGTTGGATATGCCAACTAATTGTGTAATTTCCGCTTCCAATGCCATGAAGGTTTTCACCAACTTTTAACTTTTGTTTCTTAATTGGACATAGTAACTTAATACAGGTGCTTGCCACCGTAACGCATTTGTAATTTTGAAACCAGGTAGTCAAAATTATTTTGTGGGTTGTCTGACACGGTTTGCAAAATATCTAAAGCGTAAAGCCGATATTAACGCGGTTGCCTTTTTTTCCATGTTCCGCTTGTTAAATTTAGTGACTGTAATAATTTACTTGCAATAGTTGATCCGTGGTGTTTTACCATGTGGGCTCTTTTACTGTTTTTTGCGTATTCATTTCTTGTTTTGTATAATACGTCGAGGGTATTTCGTTTATTTTGATTTGATTTAACTGATAACAATTCATCTGATAATTTGCTTGTGATTTCTTCTTGTACTTTATTTAACTGGATTTTCATATTTTAATTTATATGGGAACTAAAATTCTAGAATATACAAGTAAAGGTTGAGAAAGGCTGTTTCATTTAAGCTGGTAATCTGATATAGGGCATCCCTCACTACAGAAATATACTGGGTCATTCATAACACAAGTCATTGCTAATTTTGTTACATAATTATTAATTTTGTTAGTTTTATTCTACTAAGCTACTTTATTTATGATCGTGCACGTTCAGTTCTATGACTAACTGCACCTATATTTGTATCTGGAATTCAGATAGTCGCGGGCCTAGGTTAGTGTAGTGGTTAGCATTTTTACTTCTATGCTCAAGCGACGCGAGTTCAAACTCTATCCAGGTCGGTAAATTTTTCAGAGGAGAAAAATTTAAATATATGCCTTCTTCTCGGGCAAGGAAGTAAAATCGTAGTCCCAGTGTCATTATGATGTTTGGCATATTAAAAATCCCTTGTGGAATACCTCCAGATTTGGAAAAATTCTAGTAGGTATAGCGAAATGAAGCGAACGGCCTCAAGGGAATTCCTCACCCCAAAGTCTTATTTACAATACAAGATAAAATAAAATAATTGTTAATGGTTACCCTGCATTATTAGAATGCGCTATTTTGAAGTACAATCAATTTTAAAGTTGTGTTGTATCTTATTTTTTGTTACTCAAAAACCGAAATCGATTTGAATATTTTGGCTATTTTATTTAATAACATCGTTAACTAAATGAAACGGTATTTTGAAAACACACAAGGTGCATATTTCCATTTAAAAAAATGTTGGTGCGTTTAGAGGTAGGAGGTTGACAGCACACGCCTATAAACATAATAAAACGACATAAAAGTGAAAAAACCAGCTGACGTGTCTTTAGACGTTCCCAGCAAGTCAAACATTTAAGTAACATGAATTTTATTCCGAGAAAGTCAGACAGTTCAGTAAAATGAATTTTATTCCAAATTTTAGGCCAACTCTGTATATAATAGGTATATTTGAAATAAATGTATCAATGATTTTTATTCATTATTTAATGCAGTTATAAATAAATACCCACTTGGTGGAATTTTATACATACAACATGCGCCCGTCTCAATTGATATTTGATACTCGTAACCTTAAGCTGTTTCAATTGTTTTAATTGCAATTTTTAATATTACAAGTTATAACGGCTTTTTCTGGTTCTACGCCATAGAAGATGGCAATGTGGGTAAGTTCCTGAATAAATTGGTTTCCTCCGGCCACTAAAGTGGAAATCGGAGTAGGTTTTACGATTACGAGAAATTTCAGGAAGTTATAATTCATGGATTTTACGTAGGGGTTCAACAGTCGATAATTAATCGTGAACAAGGATACAATAGTCTGGTATAAGGGCGCTACTTTATCTTTAAATAATAATTAACGGATCTTTGGTAGTTCGGAAGATAAAGGACCGATCTCCAATTCTTTTATCTAAAATTACACTGCTATTAACTTACATTATATTAGCCTTTCTTTGCACGCCGTTGGGTTTCACTCCATCAAGTACAATTACGACGGTTTGCCAAAATTAATTAAATGCTAAAAATGATAACTAGTTCCTATAAGAAAGTATAGGTTATCACAACATATGTACTTATAATAATGAAATAAGATTTGCACTTAAAATTGAATATGATGAACAGTAAAACGTAGGACATACAATCAAAAAGTTACAGATTCTCACACATATAGATATTATTTCTAAATCAAGGGGCCCTAGTGTTCCTAAAATTAAACTGCGTTAAAATTAACAAATAAATTGGCCGTAATGACTCTAAATATTATAAAGTATTAAACATTCACAAACGCTTGCCTTTTAGTTGTAGTCTTACGGACTCGACCGGTAGTTCTACGTGATCATTTGCTTTGTCCCAGCCGGAATAATTTAGCGACGGGCTGGACATTGAAGGAAGTTAATTAACGAAATTTTATCAATTACTTGGTGATCTGAAGATTACATTATTCTGGGAGGGATAGAGGTCTCGGATATTTATCTTTTCGTACATTTAACCTTATCAGGATAACCCTTTCGGTTCCAATTGATAGGAAGTTGGAATCGACCCTTTCCTATAAATTCGCCTTAGGCGGAAACAGACCAAGTGGATACTACTTAATCCCTTAAATCGACATACGGGTACTTTTCAACTATTCTTTAACTATCTTGACAACACGCACTATCGTAGGAGCAGCTTTACTTTTTAGTCATACAAGCGGTACTCGTGAAGTGAAGTCTTTCTCCTTAAAATTGAAGGAACAAAGACTATAGGGGTCAATGTATATTTTTAAATTTTTTGGCCTTCAAGCGAGAATTGTTGAATATATGTTTATTTAACAGAATGCTTCTAAGTTTTATAACATGTAACCTAGGATTTTAAGCTTTTCATAAATGTTTGTAAAATGGCATTATATTATTTATAAGGTTACAAAGCAATCTTTGACGTACACCTTATATCGGTACTTTACCAATTGGATTTTATTAATATTACACGGAATTACATACCGCGTGTTTAAAAATAAGCGGCCAAAGTCGTAAGATTTCCAGACGCGCTTACAAAGTATTTGGCTTGACCTTGATTAAGAAATGGTTTGTTTTAAGTAACTATTATATTTTCATAGTACATACTATGTACATATTATTTACATTTCATTATAATAACAACAAGGAAACATTAATTTTCAAAGAAACACAGATACTGTTAATAGGTACATTTAGAATTCCATCAAAAATTATGCCATATTTTTAGAAATTAAAAACATAACGCCAGGAAAATAATTTTTTCTATTTTATACATATATATGTATGTAATTTCTTATAATATCGTAGAAGTTCAGTGAATTGTTGACTTTAAAGTGCTGTTTATAACGTAAAATAGAGTTCCACCAACTGTACAAAATGTATTAAACTTTAATTAATAAAGAAGTGATAAACTTTGCTGTAAATTACTTCGTAATTTTTCTTAAAAATTGTCGTCTTATATCATGGTTATCTGAATTTATAGATTATTTTGAAGTAATTTCTATATTTTATTGCACGGCTTGTTCCTTTACGATAGTCAAAGTACAAAAGGTAGCTTGATCAGCATAACATCAGCTAGAATGAATTACATTACATTACATTAAAGAGGTAAGAACAGCTTATTCCAGTGCTAATAACAATAACAGCACGTTATTACGTAGTCGTACTTTATTTGATCGATACAGTATTAATTTAGGGTTAGTCGAGCGGTTTGTTTATTTATTTAGGGGCATCGACCACACTATAATCGCATTGGGTAGCAATGTTCTCAGTAACTTAAGAGAATCTTGACACTTATCGCTTTTGCTTGAAAGGCTTGACTTAAATACAACCCTTTTGCCCTTCTCGAAAAAATACAGCAATGTCAATGTAAAATTGAACTTATTTAAAAAGGATAATTGTAAAAATGTTAACATACACAGCAAAGTAGAAATAAATGCACTATGTAAAATTAATGTTAAATCTGATTAAAGATATTAAGTTACCTTCGATTTCCATTTAATTTACTAGTATTGAAATAAAGTTGTTAACACTTGCTTTACTATGAACTAAGTCTTTACGTTTAGCCTAAATGAAGGTTCATATACTTGAATTTACTGATGATTTGCAAGGATATTAAATGTTTATGACCTTTGTTTAAGTAAATTTAATTTGCTTTCTATTATTAAATAAAGTTCAAATTAATATTCTTTAAACTTAAGTTTTTTACTATCTAGGCACTCGTGATTGGTGTGCGCGGCAAATAAGATTTAATAGAAAACTTACCCTTTCCATGTCTTCTGATTAATTTTGTCAGGTGAAATGAATGTTCATTCTGAAATTGTTGTAACACTTGGTGCAGTGTTGTTAACTTCTTTGAATTACTTGAACGAATTCCCAACTCATGGAGGTCCTGTTGTAATTCTTTTACTGCAATGGACTTGCAGAAACTTTCACTGACGAGCTCGTTTACTGCACTGTGTACTATAAACACTTATTGTAGGCCAGAGAAAAGACATGGTTTTTGGTTAAGTTTACGTTTATATATATTTCAGGAATTCTTATTGTCCAATACGGCTACTGGTTATTTGAATTTCAGCTAATGACTTTGAACTAAAATTCGTGTTTTTTGTGAGTTTCGGGTCCCATGTGTCAGTTTACATATCTTTGCGGCAAGTTTATTAAATTTTCGCGCTCCTATAAATTATATTGTCTGTGGTGATCGTCACGAATTTATATTAGCTGTCCATCTTTTGCTTTTGACAAATCTTCCGGTTCATAGTAACTTTACAACCTATTCTAAAATGTTAAGATTAACCAATTTACGTTTGGTTAAAACACATTATCGATGTCTAAGAATTTTATATTCATTTTTATTTAATTCTTAGGCATATTGACGTGAATTAATAATTTTGTTCATTTATGGCATAAACAACGTTGCCATGAATAAATTCAAAATAACCATGCCGAATTGTACTTCTAAAGTTAATGTTTCAATAAAAATAATATATTATTAAAATGTAGAGTGCCGTAGCTATTGTAAATTTAAATTGACTTGACAACAGTAATTTTTTATAGACGTTTTTAAATAACAATAATAAAAGTCACTGTATAAATCTATAGTACTTTTATGTTCAATAGATGTGTTTTGAAATAAAAATAATTCAAGAGTTGCAATAATTTATGATTTCTTAAATTATTAGACCAAACTACACTCGAGACTTTTTCTTTATTCCAAAATAAATTAATGTCAATTAAAATCAAATTTTATTGCTAATAAGTAATTTTGCTCAACAGGCTATTTGCTTCTGCAATTACCATGCAATCAAATTTTCAATAAAATTTATAAATTTATCCGGATAAAGCGAAAGCTCTCATGTAATTATTACTGAGTATTATTAACAAATTGACAAGTTCTATAATTCAGTAGTGTATGAAAGTTTACAGTAATATTCTAACAAACAGAAACAACGTTAAATTTTGAAGAGTTAATATTTTTGAACGAATTTTCGATTTTTCTAGTTTACACTGAATCCAATATTAAAATTTTATGTCGTTAGGTTTTGATATACTAAACTATCCAAACATGTTAATTGTGTGTGTTTAATTATTGAATAATACAATAATCTAGATTTGAATTTTTCTATATAGATACATTAAATGTTATTGCCGATAAACTCATATTAACAACACCTAATGCTAACTTTTAACTTTGTTAAAATTTAACTGTAAATGTAATTTTCGATTGTAACGCCATTATTTATACAGCAATTTTATCTCCAATATAATAGAATTACATTCGTAACTGTCTTAGTAAATAGTAATGTAATCGAGTCTACTATTTCAAGTACTAATATAATGCAACTGACATAGTTTTTCTATTGAAAATACACTTTAGAATGGATCTATGTGATATGTAAAAAGCAAGAAATGTAATTCAAGTAGGCATGGCAACTCGGAACAAATTTTGGATATATCAAAATGGACATTAGCTTGTTAGTCTACTTTAATTAACTACGTGATCTTGCTTATTTTAAAGTAATGATTATTTATACGGGCTACAGTTAAATAGTAACATTAAAATGGAACGTTTTAGGGATATTAAGACTTTGGTTCGTAGCAATTAGTTTCATTTTACACAAATGGTTTCTTCGTCTCTATACCTTGAGAAATCATTACAGCTTACGGACAGATTAGACGGCATATCAACACCTTCAAAATATATTTAAAATTATAAA
>JAHWXV010524585.1:0-11993 GCA_024586415.1 Phrixothrix hirtus | reverse complement strand
AAAAGTTGAAAAAGACCTATACAAACCAAATAATATCCTTGCTTTAGCCTCTACTTCCGGAAAACTAACATCGCAGTTCGCGATTAGATGATTTCAAGAAATATACTTGCCTACTGCTAATGAATAGTCTGTTTAATGTTTAGACTCATGGATGGGACAATCTGAAAAGAAATTTAGCACCATTGATAAACAGGGGAAAGAAATAGATATTTTGACAATTCTTGCCGGAATAACTGGTATGATCCAACCACTGGATGTTTATATATTTAGACCGTGGGAAATTTTTTTAAAACATTTTTTAGACCTACAATTAGTTATATTATGCAGCTATAATATAAATCTGTATTTAAGAAATAAAATTCTGAAAATTCATTCCATCATTCACAATGAGTTTTCATCCTAGAGATTTGTAAACCTTTTCGAGTAAGCATGGTATAAGAGTGGCTACATTGAAGAGAAACCACTTAAATGTGAGACTCCCGTGGATTTCCGTTTTAAAAATTGCGAGCCTGTTTGTGACGTCTAACATGGTTTCGCAATGTTTAGATGCCGTTGGTACACAAAATGAAAGTGTATGCTGCACTTTTTTGATCCAGAAAATTCTGCACGCCCTCATTATGGTATATATTTTCAAGAAGACGTCTCAGTTATAATTAATACTATAGTTTCCAAGATATTGGGTGACATAAGAAGGCCTAAATTAACCTTTAAGGGATGTTTTCATACAAAAGAAGCAAAAAGTAACCCGAAAGAAATATTATTTAATGCTTCATTTAAAGTCCACTACAAACCTGCAAAGTTTCAAAAATATCAGAATTTTCGAGTTAACCAACTTATCTTATTGTTAGTAAAGATATGTAAAATTATGCGTATATTTGTTTTTGAAAAATGTACTGTATTGTTGTCCTGATTATTTATTAATAACATTTAAGTCTTATTTGAATTATTTCAGAATAAATATTGTAGATTTTCCATCTTTTCTTTTTTTAATAATTTTTCCTATTTTAAATCATGTTGTGCCACGTGTTTACATTATCCAATCGAATTCTAATTTAACAGAGATCTTCTTTCCATTAAATAGAATAATTTTAGGGGGTGTCCCGAAATAAAAATCAAAATTCAAAAGATAAGGCCCACCCTACTATTCATCTTTTATATAAATTGTACGTAATTATATTACATAATACTAGATATGTATACAATTAAAGATATTGATTTTCATTATCATCTTGTGGCGAAAAGTATAAAATCAGAAAAACTGTTAGTACCTACCGTATTTGTATGATACGCAGGAGCCTATCCCAAGTAGCGCTTCAAATAATTATAAGAGGCACAGAAGTCATATCTACTTTGCCGTAGTAAACATTACTGAACTATTACATATATCTCTATTTTAACGCGAGAATTACATGATTTACCTTTTTATCAGTCAGAGTACCTTAAAATTTACTGTTCCGAGTTACTAACTAGTTATATACGTTTCAGTAGCAATAGAAGTACCGGCAACGTAATTAAAACAATTCATAATTTCACTTAAAGAATACTAACTTTATGGTTAAAGTGATAAGTAGTAATAAAAATCTTTAAATACTTAATTAGTACCTTGAAGAAGTAGTTTCTTATAATTCAATTATTAAATTTTTGTAAAATTTTTGTTACTATTATTAACGACTACAAATTGCTAGTTGAAACACAAGTTCCAACAACGTTAAATGACGAAAGAATTTAACGCCAAAATATTTATTACTATAATTATTAATTAAAAGTTACTAAAAAGTTCTAGTAACTCTTAAAATGCACTATAAAGGAAATCGCCCTTTTAATGCACATTTTAGCATGATATATGAAAGTATATTGGATAATTATTGGGCTCGGGCAGAAAAAGCTGTGTCGCCATTCTACATACTTTTACAGAAAATGAAGTCGCAATTTAATCAAACCCAAGTAGAATCAATTGAAAATAATTTTTGTAATACAAAAGTTGCTCCAACAAATATAAATAAAGTGCACAGTGATGAGTTTATTATTAAATCAACGCCTGTTGAAGATAAAACTAATTTAATCGAAGAAGACTATCAGTTTAGTGATACAGATGAAGACTATAGTGAAATTTATTTTGATGAAAATTGTGGATATTTCGACGAAGAAGAAAATAATATTTTAACAAGTCAAGTTTCTTTGTCAGAACAACCTGCACATTGGTGTTTAAAACATAGAGTAATCAGCAGTGCGGCTGATAATTTACTACATTTATCAAGTACATACGTATATAAATGGAGAAAATTTACCACATGGTGGTTGAGTTTTATTAAAAACTCCAAAAATACTGGTGATTATTCCTATGGGTAATGAATTTTGGTATAACGATATTAAAAATGGTTTAATTTCTACTTCTTCTACAATTGATGTATTGTACCTACACTGAAAGAAAACTGGGATACTTCTTAATAAATATTTATTTGATCACATTTTATTTGTAATAAATAAGAGATATTTACAAAAGATAAACATTGTTAGTTATAAATAAACAAAAAATTTTAAGTTATTGGTAGAAAATAAATCATTTACTTAGATGCAATTTATTTATAAACAATATACCTAACTTGAGGAAAATAAATGAATAGTTTACATCTGAAGACGGCTTAAACTTTATTTGTAATAAATATTGCTGATTAATAATTAATAAATAATTCCTTTTATTGCGAAAGGTTCAATTTATTTATGCTTAAGAAACGTTTCTGCCAAAACAGCACTTAAATTTTATTTGTAGTTAATATTAATGATCTATAATCAGTTAATTTATATCTAGTAAATGAGCGTTTATTGATATAAACTTAAAACACCATATTAACAGTAATAACGTTTCCGACTGCATTACATAATATTTTGCAGTATTCCTAGTTTTCATACTATTTCTTATAAATAGAAAGCAACTAAAATGCATCAGGCTACAGTTCACATGAACCGGCAATGCTATTAGATTAGAGAAGACCTTAACAGCCGGTACCTGCAACGAACTTTCTTGGTGGGGAATTACTATTAGGTATACCTTCTGTAGTGATCATGTAGGCGCTACCTCACAATGAAAAAGAATGTTTCAGATCCCAGTAAATATTACTTGGAAACGAAGTCATTGCACTTATAATTTCATGAAACTAAAAGGTACTATATATACGTAAATTACGGTAACTTGAACTGCATAATAAATTTATGTGAAAATCGCCATATTTTATCGAAGTTGTTAATACAGATCAATGAATAACGTCATTTTGTTTCCATTCTTTTATTAATACTTTATTTATTTTTACCCCAGATACATTATATCCACAACTTACGTGAAAATTTGTTGTATATTTTCACTTCAAATGCTTCGGAGGTTTTTTATATAATTTTCGCAGTGTTTATTTTATAAAAATTAATATTTATTGAGGCGCGCATATTTTATGGAGGTATCATAATCACATTTATCAATAAACCGGCATTCGTTTTCATTTAAGAGCATTGTACGTGTCATACACGTATTATACTTTCCCAATTATTATAAAAGTATGTATCTATCCATAGGTACTGTTTGCGATATTCCTCGTACCTTCAGTTTTATAGAAAACGATACCAATATAAGATGTTTTATAAAATTACTTGAGTAAGATAGAAACAATATTATTAAGAGGAGTCAAAGCAATTACAAGTTTCAGGAACTAAACTATAACGGGATTAACACGTAGCTTTTAGTTAGAGAAACTTAATTGCTATGGTGACAAACTAGTAATACATTAGTATGTGCTATTTCCCATTTTAGTGACATATACGTTATAAAAACGTTTTAGAGTGGTTGAAATGGATAGCAGCTAAACACTTTGAAGTCAACTTAGGAGTTGTTAATACGTTTTAATAACTAAAAGTGCTGCTTGGAATGCAATATTCATAACCTATTTACCTAAATATGATTGATAATAATATTGGGTTAAAAAATGTTGTTCACATGGTTGAATGTATTATAAAATACTTTAATTTTTGCAATTATAAAACTTTCTAAATTTTCAGGATTTTCATGAGGTAGCGGGGTAGGGGGGTAAAAATATAATGTTTTTAAAAAATTGAAATGTGCTGTTGTAAAGGGCACGAAATATCTTTTTGCATATCTCATATTTTCGGAGATATTGCCCAAAAATGAACAAATTCGCTATTTTATAGGGGATATTTCACCCACTAAAATTGCGTAAGGATACTTGTAGAAAAATACGTGTCCCTTGTAATGGTCGAGACTATAACATATTAGAAGCTCAGCCAAATGAGTTATATCACTTGGGTAGGTTTACTTGTAAACTAAACTCAAAAATTAGTTTATGCAGCCATATTTGATTGTACGGATTAAAATTTAAAACAATCTAGTTTTCGTTGTATATGCATCATTACTCGTAAATATCGGTCTAGTTTCATATACTTGATCTATTAATTAGTTTTTAGAATTCCCCGATTTTGATAGTTTGTAAATCTATGTGAAATATTCCATTAGATTGGTTAAAAAAACCTTATACTAGTACTTCTTTTAAAAATTTATAAACAAGGTCAAATTTATCTTGGAGGTGGTAACATCTATTGTGATAAATGAATCTAAACCCTAAGACTCTACTAAGAAGGTATAATAATAGCAATAACGATAAATGGCGATAAGTTCGTTCAAAAGAATGCATATATTACAACTAACGTACACCACCCATAAAGATCGAAACCTAAACAGTCAACGTATTTGTTTCTTCACACATATCAAGGTACTGACAGGATAAAAAAATCGTTCTAGAGAATTGAAAACTTTTTATTAAGAGTAAAAGAGCATTTAATCCATTAGAAAACTTTCTAAAGAACGGAAAACCTAAGTAACAAGTTTTAGACGTGTTAATACTGCTTCACTATTAAGATAATTAGTTGAGAACTCATAAATAAATACACCCGTTTGTTTTATAAACATAGATCAATTGTTGGTAAGAGTAAACTAATTTTTAATGTCAGTAATATGCATTTTACATTACAATAACAGTGATGCTAATATTAATTAGTAGAATTATTTTCTATAAAGGGTAAATTATATATATTATCTTATATTGATCGTTTTTGGAATTAAGCTATTGTACACTAACGGCGAAAAATACCATAGCAGTTTAATACATTATAAAGCTAAATATTGAAAAACCTGAAAACTTGTTAATAAATACGTAAAACGGTTTATTATACGTAAAGTTTTGGCATCTCACTTTGGAAGCTAACAATTCAAACACTAGCCAGCGGATATTTGTCAAACGAGTTATATTTGAATGACAAGCTATTATTACATAACAATGGGTCATTTGAAAAGTTTTCAAGTACCTAGTCATTCATTAAATATATAAAAACGTCATTTTTCACCCGCGTTTCAAGAATTCACGAATTAATCAACAAATTAATCCAAAGTATCAATACGGGAAAAACTACTTACGTATATAAACAAATGGACGTTATGCCATAGTACAATTAAGCTTTCCGGTTTTATTAATAATTAATAATCACATTATAATGCAAAACACGCAACCTAACCCAATTTGCTTAGCTGAAGCGGTATTTAAAAAAGTCCTTCTCCTTGCTATAAAGGAAAATACATAAACATATAAAAGATAACGATTATCTAACATAGTAATCTGCAACGACTGAATGAATTAAAATGTTCGAGAGAGAAAGTAACAGTCAACAGGAGGTACTAATGGATGCAACTATGCTAATAAACATCTCGTAAATAGATTACACTCCTAGTTTATATAAAACGACATAAGGAATATTGTTAAAGAAATGCATGTTAAAAAAATAAACTAGATAATAGTCGATGAAGCAAGCAAATAAAAACGTTGTTCAGTTGATAGTTGATCACTATCTATTTTGAATTAATTGGTTATTGAAAATAATTCTTTACTACAAATGCCCTGAAAGTTGTAATTTATAGCATTTAGAGAGCTTTTTATTAATCAAATTTACAAAAGAAGATAGTAGTGACTTAAACAAACACGACAAGCTATCACATGAGTGCCATGGAAATTGATAGGCTTTGTGGTCTTTAAAATTAATGGCCGAGTTGACTTAAATACGTCAACGTCCTCAAATGAAGCTGTGCTAAAAATAATTTTAAAATATCATTTACATTTCATTTTTTAAATGAAAGAGCGGCAGTACTGTATATCTCACCGGATATAGCTATCTTCGCAGTTATATTAAAATTTAGGTACTGAAGTCGATTTGAAGCATTCTAAAGTACATATACGAGATGGAACCCAAACAGAACTGGAATTGCAATTTTGCACACATCACTCCACCACTAGGCAGCCTTCAAGTTTTCCTTACGATTTTATCACGACAAACCACAAATGATGTGTCTGGAAACTGTTTCTGAATGTTTGTCAATTTTCGGTAGGTTAATGAAGGAAGAATTCCGTTGTCACGATCAAAATAGTCATAAATATTCCCAGAAAATCATCTCCATCCTGGTAGCCTTCAACAAGCCGTAATGATAAAATTTTATAAATAGTTCGTCACGTGATTAATTTAGATCATTAAACGATCATTTCTAGATTGATGGATAAGCTGGCGTGAGTTGTATTTCGTGCCAGTGGATCTTGCTTCAAATTTGAGGTTGAAGAGTGTTTAAAAAGACTTTCTTACTCGTTTACTGATGAAAAAAATAAAATACAATCTAGCGGCATAGTATCGTACAATTCTTCTGCAGAGCCAACAACAACGAGGAAACTTTGTGCTATGACCCAAAAATGAACTGAAATTTAAGTCAGTGAAGACTCTGAACTCACCGCAAGTGGGACCAATGGTGAAAACAATACTAATGTTCTTTTGATATTTGAAGGATCATCCATACGAATTTCTATTTCTGAATAGACAGCCAATTATAAGTTTTGACGCATTCTTGTGAGAATGTGAGATAAAAACGTAGAAACCTATTGCTTGGTATGAATGGCGTCTCTATCATAGCAAAGCTTCCTCGTATATTGCGTTAAGTTTGAAACTGCTACTGACTTCTCAGGACACACCATCGTCCCTCGTCCTCCTTACTATCCGAACCTGATGCTCTAAGACTTGTTTTGTTCTATTACATCCAACGTATTTTAAAAGGAGAATGTTTTAATCATACAAAGGAAGTAAAATAAATTCACAGAAGCTGTTGCTGTATCAAATTTGAGAATTTCACGAGATGTTTTATTCAATTGGGAGTATTTTGACGAAGGCTAAAATATACTTCATCATCTTTTTTTAATCAAATTTCGGTTCCTTTTCGGTCTCCTTAATATAATAGAATTTTCTATTAAATGCCTGATAATATTCGCAACTGGTAGAATCGGCGCCGAGTTTAAGATGGAATATTTTTAATGAAACGTACAATCAAAAATAAATATTTCTATATTGTGTGCAAATCATCTTTGAAAAGACTGATAATTCGAATTTGAGAAGATTCAATTTCTGTAAAATTCAGATAAATTATATCATAAGCAATAAGATATAAAATTATAATAATTAGTCTGCGATTAGCTCATGCGCTATAAGAGTTATATTACTGAAAATAGTAGTGAATATTTATGCATATGTAACATAGCTACAAGCAATATACGAAAGTCGCCAGGAAAATAGCACCCGTTTGGGAATTAAGAAATGAATATTAGATATTAAAAACAACGTTTTATTTGTAAAGTACATATTGCTATATAGTTTCCGTGCAAATTTAGGCTTTTTGGAATAACGTGGAAAAACAGTTCTCCACCCCCAGTCCATTGCTGTTCCTCAGCAATTTGAAATTTGGTTCCTGCCAAAAAGTCATTGAGTATTGTAAAGAGACGAAAATATAAACCAGTTAGGTCAGGGCTACAGGGTGGACGGTGATAAATTTCCCACTTGAATAGTTGTATAAGTTGTTGTGTTTACCTAGCCGCATCAGACTGGAATTTTTCAGGGGAATGACGCCGTAGGCAACAGGATTCGCCGCCGATGTCGAATTGCGCAATGTAATTTCTTCAATGTTGCAGAATATGCATCAGCATTGATAGTGCGTCCAGGAGACATAAAATCAAGAAGGCGGTCCCAGAAAACGGTTGCCATGGATTTCTGTGTAGACGTTACCATCTTGAATGCGCTTAGTTTGTTAGGTGAATGAGCATAATGACATTCGGTGGATTGTCGTTTCTCTCAAGTATTGCATAGTGAACCCATGTTTCTTAACAACACTAGTCAAGATAGAGTGTCCTTTAACCGATTAACACTCCAAAAATGTCATTTCTGTACCCATAAGTTTGTATCTATGCCAATCAGTAAGCAGGCGGGGAATCCACCTTGCACAAATTTTCGCAGACTTCCGTTGATCCTTGACAATTTCACGAATAATTGCTAGTGAAATATTAGGGAAATATTCACAGATGTCATTAATTGTGACGTGGCGATGGTTTTTCATGACTTCACTAACTGAACTCAGCAGTTTGTAATGATTGACCTACGAACCCTAATAATTGTGGTTGTTTACCCTCTCACCCTTATGGCGCTGGACACGCAAGTCATCAATAATTTGTCTCCATACACCTCCTTCAATTGATGGTAGTTGCCACATAGTCGCACATTCCTTGCGTTCAGAAATCTAATTACATCCCTAACTTTACAGGTTGCGGCGTTATCTATTTTCTTGAATGTTATAAACACTCAAGGAAACAACACCACCAGCGACATCGATAGAAAACTCGCACAACGGGTACTAGTTTCCGGGCGGTATTTGTAATATACCAGAGCCCGTCTTAACCAGGGTGCATTAAATAACACATAGCTTGCATTATATGTTTAAGAATAACAATGGTAATGCGAGAATCTGATTAAGAAGGGTGGTACTAAAGTTTACTATAACACATTTTCATTAATAAACAAAATATAAATCAAGTTATTAATAGGAAGAATGTCAACATATGACTACTATTAAAATAATAAGTATCGGCGGTTTATCTTCAAACCAATTTATTCAAAAATGGTGGTGCTTATCAATAAATCATTTGTTATTATGACTGAGAAGTTTTGTTTTGTTGCCTTAAGCCATTTCGTAAATGTTATAATTTCTTTACAAAAAAGTGCAATAATTTGGCGTGTTCTTAGGAGGCTTATTTTAAAAAGTTTATAACTTTGCTATTGGTGAATAAAATTTAACGAAATTGGAATAGTATACAGCTGAAATCTTGAAAACGAGACGCTGTGTATTATAGTTTAGGAAGTATTTGTAGTTCCTCTATTTTTTACAAAAAAGGTAAATTCGCCGCTACCCGATATTTATGATAGAAATTGAAAATTTACTTTTTTATAAGATGCATTAGCAAATTATTAAAAGTTGTCCTATAATTGAAAGTGAAATATTTTTTCCTTGCGGAATGTTTACCGAGCGCTCTTTTGCAACAACCTTATCATCTCTACAGGTCTTCACAATTCTTTTTTAAGTAGATCTTTTCTTCTTGCGTGTTAATTTCTCTACCTGTATAATGTTTAGAAAGATTAGTTTTGAATATCTCTTCAAATGAGCGAAATAGAGTAGTTCGCAGTTATTGATTATAATTTCGTTATTAATAACCCGATAGCATTATAATTTGCCAAACTATATAATAATATCCAATCAATTATATATCCAAGTATAAGATGATTTGGATGAATGGTTTTTGTTAAATTAATTTTTGAATTTCGAAATTCTTAAAAATATCAATGAAAAACACATCTTTTAGAACGTATTTTAGATTTACTAGCGAATAAAACGTTGGAAAATTTTAAAATTTATCATACGTATAGAAAACTTAACTGTTATTAAAATAAACTTAGCCAGATCAAACTCGGTTTATTAATTTCTGAAATACAAGGTTTGAAAGTGAACTGCCAATACTTATTATTTTAATAGTAGTTAAAGGGAAAGTGAATAACTACAATTGTAAAATTTCGATTATGCGTTTCTGAAGTACCTGTATTCAAATACTTTTAACTAACTTTGTGTATAGTCGACACCAACTGGTTAGCATAGTTGCCTCTGCACCCAAAAACGCGGGGTCAAACCCGATCGAGGTCGGTATACTTTTCAGCGGAGAAAAATTTTAAAAACATGCCTATTTGACCCGTTAAAAGTCCCTACAGGCGGTGGAACTCCTCCAGATTCGGCAAAATTCTAGGAGGCATAGTGAAATGACTATATAACAGTTCTAGTCCAATAGGGCCAAGGGCAATGCCGCGTCCAGAATTCTCAGCCACAAAAACAAACAAACAAATAAACAATCTCATGTATAGGTGAGCTAAAGGAAAATGTAAAATTATTAGTGTACCACATAATTTAATAAGCACACATGCGATGCGTAAATGGAAGGCTACTACTTCTAACTACAATGTTAAGAGCAAAAAGAACTAGAATAAAATAAACATGTATTCTAGATATTCTTCGGGTTTTCAGGGTTAAGTATAGGGTATACAGTGATACAGTGGATCTTAAACAACATGACAGAGATGCCTAATGACCTAAATGCACGCCGAATTTAATAATTCAGTAATTGTTAAGTTTTAGAACGTCTGAATAATTTTTGGAACTAGAACCTTTGCTGTTATTACAACAGTAAAATAAAAAATATATTTAAGATCTTTTCCCGATATAATTTAATAATACAAAATTAGACCTAACTGTTAATTAGATAAGGTCGATTGTGAGGCCACAGGAATAAGTCATATTGTTGAAACTGAATTCAAAACTAAACGGTGATTCTTATCGTTTGAAGTATAATGTGACCATTGAAATGTAGGGCAACACACTTAGCTCTTGTTTCAAGTTTTTGAGGTGATCGTTAATATTTTGAATCAAGTAAAACTTCTACCAGTTACAAATTAACAGCCTGTTCCTAGAAGGTCAGCTACATGTTTTCACAAAAAGCTGACTCATATTATTTCTTATAAGATGTCGCTTGGAGCTAGGCCTGATGATTTAAAAAAAAAACAGTTTCAGTAGTCGTGTTAAAATGTCTTGCACTAACTACATAGTGCAAAGATACGTGGGTGAGATGAGTAGTTGGCCGATCGCTCGTAGAGAACAGTTTGACTAATACACTAAATATCACGTCGTGGGCGTCACCATTCACCTACTTCACCAATAAGGTTTTACTTCAAAGTAACAAACTGTGTTACGTTGACGTATTTGCGTGTATACACTATCAGTGGTTTTTGAAAATGGATATTATTAACCTTACAGTAGTCGCGCATGGTCTGTGATTCCGCAGCTATAAATAAGTGACAGTAATTTTTATCCTGGAAGGGATTGAATGCTCCCACTCTACCTAATTTATAGAAGTCGTCGTTGAGTGGTACCTTGAATGCTTTAGTAACCACGTGTTGTTGTTTATAATCATTTATGGATTGTGAAATCGACGCGACCTATAATGTTATTACTATTTAACACTAACGTATTCCTGATTTTATCATTTATATTTTATTTTTGTAAATATTTATAATAGATCTGTATGTATTTAATCATGTGTTCATACAACAACAAACAGGAGCGCTTAAGACGCATTTTTGAAGAAGTGGAAGGTGATTCAGAAGCTAATGATGTATCGAATACGGAAGAGTTCGAATACGAGGAAGATATAGAACACGTGACAGACTCGGAACAAGACATTCCAGAAAGCGAAGAGGAATATATTTCTAAAAGTAGTTGTTTATCATACATAGATAATATAAACTTGCTAGTTTTGTTTGCTACATTTTATAATTCATATAGTTTATAGGCAAGGACAACAAGACTTATTGGAGAAAACATGCACAAAAACCAAGAAACAATGACAACTAGGAAAGAAAATGCAATAAAATGTTTGCCTGGACCTTTGCTAAAAACTAAATCTTTGAAAGAGCCTGTTAAAATGGAATATGGAATTACTTTATTAGTAAAAAAATAATTACCATTATTGTTGAGTGCACCA
>JAHWXV010524572.1:0-13533 GCA_024586415.1 Phrixothrix hirtus | reverse complement strand
AAAGTATTTATTTTAACATTAATGTTTTTACAGTTTTCTGTTGAGTTAGACTTGCCATTTTATTTTTTAAAAATAATACTTGACAGGTGGGCACCATTACAATCTACGCATTCTTGTAGTCTTATTCGAAAATTTTCCATTACTCGCCGTAACATTTCCGATGTAATACGTGCAACTTCTTCTTGAACTTTTAGTTTTAGTTCCTCTAACGTTTGGGGTCGCTCAACGTACACCTTGCTCTTGAGCCAACCCCAGAGAAAAAAGCCTCATGTGGACAAATAAGGCGATCTAACCGGCCAAGCAATGTCTCCATTTTTGGATATGATATGGTTCGGAAAGAGTTCCCTTAAAGCAGCAATAGTCCATACGAGCAGTATAACTGTTAGCACCGTCTAGCTGGAACCACGTGATCTCTAGAAATTGAACCAGTTCTTGCCTCAAAATGTTGTAACCATGTTTGGGTAACGAACTGCAGTAATGGTTGTAGCATTTCCTCGATCGTCCTCGAAAAAGAATGGTCCAATAATGCCAGATGATGAAAGCGCACCATACTGTCACCTTAGGACTATTCAAGGGTATCTCATGTAGCTGAAGCGGGTTTTCAGCGTTCCAATATCGGCTATTCTATTTATTTACACAGCCGTTAAGATTAAAATGGGCTTTATTTGACGTAAACATATGGTGGATTAAGTTTTCTTCCCTATCCAAAAGCTGGAACATTTCTTGACAAAAATTCATGCGATTAACCAAATTAGCATCTGTTAGTACTTGGATAACTTGAATTTGGAAGGGTGAAATAATAAGTCCTTATGGAAGATTCGCCGTATCGACGGTTCACTGATATTCAATGCTAATGCATGTTTAATCGCAGGACGTTTTGGACTATATGTTATGACAGTTCGAACTCTATCAATGTTTTCTGGCGTTCTAGCACTTCTTACTGCTCCTTTATGTTTTAAATTTAAAGTAGATCCAGTTTCTTCGAACTTTTGTACCCACAAATTAATTGCGTGAATAGACGGTACCCGCCCATGACGCGGAATATTGTACTGATTGCGGAATAACCTTCGCACAGTTGTCGCGGAGCTGCCCTTTTTATAAAACGTTTTAACACAGAAAGCACGATGAGCAACTGCCCACTGTTCCATGTTTACTAAATGGCGTTAAATGACTGACAATTTATTATTAACTTCAGCACCCTCACCCAAACGTCAAATGAATTACAGAGTTTTAAATTTTCCCACTTCACTGACGAACCATGTACTTTGCAGGTTCCTTCAGTATGATTCAGTACTTCAAGCTATACCTAAAACTAAGTTGTACAATTTACAGAGGATACAGAAATATCTACAAATGTTATTGGAAAAGGAACGGGGTAGAGTTTCAGGGGGAGTACAACCTCAGCTGCATATATTTATATTTGACTATAAGCTGCAGCTCTGTTTAAATTGCGGTTACTTTAAAAGTGAATTAATTTATGTCATGCAAAAGTACCATTATCATTATTTGCTTATTAATTCCATTCAAAATATTTAGAATAGAAACTATTCTCTATAATTTGTTCGTAGATTTTAATCCTTATATTCATAAATGACTAATTATTGCTTTTCATAAATACTACCTTTATTTTCGATAAATAATTAACAATTATTCAATTTATTTAGGTTTATTTTTAATTAAATGTATATAAAATTCATATTATATTAACTGTACATTCACTATTTACAAGTATTTACATTTCTGTTTATAAATAAAGACTTATTTATGACAAATAAGCTCTTTTATATCGTATATCACCAATTCGTTTTAGTTTTAACAAAAAAACATTACTGTACGCAGAAGCATACATAAGTCTATTATTTCAATTGAAACTAGAGGTCGTATGAATGCATTTTTGTTAGTATTTGAAAAGATCATTGACGTCGATACAGCTGATCGATTTAAAAATGGCTGACTACTCATGTGCTTATGGACGTACGTACGTTTTTAAACACCGTTATATTAATTTATAACAAAGTTGTAGCTCTAATTATTCAGGTGTTAACTTTTGAGGATTATTTGTGTTCGTTTTGGAATATGCCGCTTCCCAAGGGATTCATTGTAGGATGTACCGAGAAGATAAGCTACATTGTCTTCTTCTTCTACGCTATCTGTTAGTACGGCGTCTTTTACTACGTTAAAAATCAAATTTAATAAATTACAAGTCACTGAATTAAGATTTAAATTCAATAAATACTCGGGTGTCAGCTTATCCACATAGCAGATCTTACTAATTTCTTATAAGAGATTCTTATTTAATAAACTCAATAATTAATTTATTATTCAGAAAGTTTAATGGCTATAAACCTGGATGATTTAATATATTTCTTTCGTCTAACGCCTTATGGAATGATGTATATTAAATACTTATACAATAATTAATTTACTGGAAAACAATTATTGTGGCCCGATTAATTATTTTAATAAAATGTATACGGGCCTAAGCTTTAAGAGCTGTTCTCAAATTAGTCAATCAAGACCTGCTATTCTTCAGAGGCAAAGAAAGACCGTTTTAATGCAACGGAATACAGATTTAAGCTTAAAGAGCTTTCTCGAATCAGTCAACCAAGACATGCTATTTTTCAGAGGTAAGGAAAGACTGCTGAAACTTTAAATTTCTTCGCGATATTTATATGATTTCCAATGTAAGCGTATTTCGACTTTAGGTACAATTCGCTACGAAATTTGGAAAATGAACATAATTAACACGGCATGAGAACTAAAATCGTAACTTAATTATCTAAAGGTTCGCTAATTGTTACAAAAATTAGCGCTAATTAATTAATTGTTTCGCAAAACTAATAAAATGAATTACCGGTTTATCCAAAAATAAAACGGGTTAATTTATATGTACGGATAGATAAATAGATAGCGGATTTGAATATATTCTTAAAATTATGATTTTAATGAACGTTAATTGAAAATTCAATAATTAAAGTTTCAAAGTTTCCATTAACAGAAACGAACATGAATGTTAAATATTTATAACGGTAATTTACATTCGGTAGGCGATTCTTTTAACCAAACGAGGCTATCAGGTTCAAGGTCTGTACTTGATACATTCGAGTTGTTTACAAACTAATCGTCACTTAATCAACTTTTTATTTTGTCAATAAAGAAATGAGTTAATTTCTCTTAATTTAAAATGTATGCAAGAAGGGTATGACAAAAACTTAATACAGGGTGTTTTATGTCAATAACTATTATAGTAAATTTTAAATATATGGGGTGCTAATAAAAAATATTAAGCTCCATAATTAGTAAAAACAAATATCAGTAAGGTGTATCTGAATTTCTCGAAGCAAAAATAACTTTTAATATGAAACAAATAAATTATAACAAAAAGTAAAGGTATTTTGTGAAATTTCAGGTACACGTTACAATTGTAGCATAGTTTTCATTAATTTAGTATTATTTGCAGCAAATTCAAACTCAAAACACTTTATTTAATAGTAAATACATTTGTCCGTATTCATTTGCCAATAGGTGGCATATGTTGATTGAATTTAAATTACTAGAGAAAATCAATCTAGAGCATGACGCAAGGAAGAGTTCGATTTTGTCGTTTGCCGTGTGAGTTATGGCGGTATAAAAATGTGATAGTCAAAATGCAGTGCCAACGGTATGCCTGTTTACTATAGACAATTTTTTAGTATATTTATTTGTGCTTATGCCGGAAATATGGTATAGGAAGGCATTATGTTTTACTCGCAATTGTTGGATAAATTATTTCTACAACAAACCTAAATGTAGAACCTAAGTACCTATTTTACGGTTGGTTATCATAAAATACAGCATCCATTAATCTTTTTCGATACGTTTACCTACCAACGTACGCTGTTTTGGGTATGTACATCTGCAGCTTTGGTAGATTTATCACAAAAATTAGAATAAGATATTGACGTTTATTATTAAAAATTTGTTTTTAACTAATTTAACTTAAAATTTGTTCTTTAAATATGAAATTTATATTCATTTACCATTTTAGTCATAAACTCCTTTTAAATAAATTCCGCAATACTTATTATTAGTATTTTACTTAGAAATTTAATTAGTCTTTGTTTAAAGTCTATTTAAAGCCCATTTTGTATTAATGTAACACCTTTTAGTGATTGATATATGTTTTACTTTAAATTATTTATTTTATATTTTAAAAAATATATTCATTTGTAAAAGATTGCTAGGCAGTTTTAGAAATTTTGCTTGCATTTTTAAAAACTATTTGAAAATTATTAAATAATATGAATTTGCAAAAATTTAATTTCAGAAAATTTTTGTTATGCTTAACCTATGTAGTCTTCCTCTGATACTTAAGAAAACTATGAGTGGTACCAAATAAACTTTCAATTTTTTCAGGGACTTCTTTTTTTAATTCCTCAGTTTTTCATTCAAATTTGTCTAATCATTATTTACTGTTTTTGTTGATGCGTTTGCTCCAGCTTCGGTACATTTATTACTTTATATTTTTGTATTAAATATATTTAGGTAATCATTCAGCTCAAGTAATTTATACAAATATTAATTACAAATATCTATATTATAAATGCACAAATTTACTGTTATATTTTGTTAACAAAATCTTTTATTTCAATTTAATACTTACTCATATTTCAACTACGTGGTGATTTCATCAAGTTTTTAACAATCTAATGAATGCTATTATCTGCTTTAATTGGGTAAAGTGTTAACGATCCTAGGAAGCTTGTTCTTGTGCTTCTGTTAGGCGAGATGAAACCTTATTTGATTCAAGATCTTTTGTTTTACGCGTACACTATTTTTCATACGTAAATAATTCACCTTCTCTGTTCATGGACTAATGAAATCGCTAAATCGTGTCTGAATTATTTCTTATGCAGTCCATACAATAAAACGGGAAAGCATTAAAATATTGAAAAATAAAAATTTTCCGTCAACTTTAAAATGAAAATCCAAAGTGGTGAAATAACAACTGTGCATCTTTTATAATAACAAAGTTATTTGATGAAAGTGAGCAGCTCTTCAACTACTTCTCTATCGATTATCTACTACATATTTCCGGTATTCCTTATATTATTTCTGTTTTATTACTGTTAACTGTTGAGCTAACCTCCTAATTTTTCTTAGCTTTTTGGTATTTCTAGCAATTTCTCTAAGTTCTCAGCGAACTTCGGGTGACTTAGGCATTGTCAGTTGGACTTCAATTTACCACAGGACGATAGGAGCACGGGTTTCCTCACACTACAAAGTGGGCGGAACTGCACGTACTCTTCATGGGAATTGTAGACCTTCTACTGTTTAAAACTCCTTGTTTAACTGAAGATAAACCTCTATATCGGAGTCGATTGCCAATCACCTGTTTTGGCGATGTCAGCATAGGATTGGACCCGAAGGAGTGTAACTTTGCAAGCGAGTACAGATAAAGGGTGCAATAGTGGTAAAGTGCGTTTAGAGTGAGGTCGTTCTTCTTCGAGAAGAAGGCGACTGAACTTAAAATTATATAAATTTAAATAAAAAATAGATTATATAGTATTTAAATAATGTCTATAGAAATTATGAGTCTAAACATCAACGAACTGGAAGTATATGTAATAAATATACCAAACTATGTATGAATTAAATTCTAAATCTTTATGTAGAATTTTCGAAGCCACAATCACGGAAAACGTACTTCTTAACTCACTAACTTACGCTTCTTTCAAAGTTAATCGTACGTAATTAATTAATGTAAAATGGTGTTAAATGAATCCACAATTGAAATTGTTTAATATAAAAATGAATGGGATCTCTTTGAACAGTTCAGTTCATAAACATCAAGTGATGACCTTAATCTAGTACCTTAATTTGGTATATCTTACGCACCTTAGAATTTTCCTAGGGAAGTTGAATTGGAGAATTAATTCCTTAAAGTGGTTTTATGAATAAATTGTTTAAGTTGTATCCTTGGAAATTTGGAAAAACTTAGGGAACTATGACGTTTCGCCTAAACTCTTACATTAATTGCCAGATCCAAACTCAATTTTTATATTTAAATTGTCAATACAGGCAAGCAATCAAATTGTAAGTATTGGTAATACGACATGTACAAATATACATCAAAAATGGAATAATGGAGTGAATAAAATTGATTATCCCATATTAAAATATGAAATACAAAATCATTCTACTAATTAAAATAAATCGATTAAGAAAATGCCATACTAAAATATGAAATATAAATAAATCAGTTAAGAAAATGGTAAAAGAAATAAAAAAAAAAGAATTTAAGATAGGTAAATAAATATAATTTAATATTAGTTATGAATATTGAAACGAAATAAATTACTTAAAATATAAAAGCGTTGATTTAAATGTTAGCTTAAATAAGTCCTAAAAATGTACAGCCATGATCATCTAGTGAGCGAGAATAAATATATACATAGTAAGTAGAAAAATGGAATGTCAAATGGAATGTTTACTTATTTTAAAGCATAAATAAAACATAATATGAAATACAACACCCACACATAGAGAGCGACACATAGCTTAAATTTAACTTTATAAGCGCCTTATCTTACCGAATTCTGACTAATTAGACAAAGAAACAGTATAAATAGAACAATAGTAGGCAAAACAAACTAGAACACTTTTAGTTCTGAAACCTTACCTATATAAATCCCTCTAATTACCCGATTTATAAATATTTTGTCACGATTTCACCTCGAGACCCTTTTGAAAGCTGTACTTTTGAACACTTTTCAATGTTCACGTTTTCATTGGAATCTTCCGACTCTAGTATACAACGCCTGCAATGTGTAACTCTATTGTAAATATTACTATCTAAATGTTTTCCGATAGCATTAATTATAGCCAGAATATTTAGTAAAAGCGATGTATGCACACAAAAGGATGTTTTTCGTTGTATGACATATATCATTGAGCTCCTGAAAGTAGCATGAGAAGGTCTTCGGATGTTTTTCGATTACCTTCCTCACCCAACGATATACAATTAGCTATCTGCGTTCGTCCAATATTAAATTAAATTACCTGTCGATAGACCCCGAATTTCCTTAATAATTCCCTCTAATGCAAATCGCATGAGAACAGTTAACTAAAACAACACCACTGAACACCACATAACACAATTGATGCAAGTCAAACACCACATAGAAATTAATGTAGAATCTCTTTTAATATAGCATGTAAATAAGAATGAATTTTTAATAACCTATAAAAATGAATGTTCTTTTATTTGAATTAATTACATGTTAAACGATTAACATAGAATTTGTCTATTTATACAGGTAAGAGTGTAATACGCATGTCGGGCTAGTGATATATACTCGTACCTACACTCGAAGATATCGATACAAAGCCATCGAACATAACCTTTATATTACTATTAAATATACAAACGAGTCGATCCGAATTCACATCAAATCTCCGTCTGAGAAAGCTGCTTAATCGATAGAATTAAAAATTGGTTCGATACAAAGATACTCTGTGCCGATTCCAATTCATATAGGTTAAAGACGTAGCCATTAAATATTAAGCAAATCGTCAATCGAAAAGTCGTCGCAGATGATTCCGTATTAGAGCAAAGCTGCTCAGGCGGAAATTTTAGAAGGATTATACATACACAAGTGAATAGCTCATGACAATCTTCGCTGACATTGTTCTTAATGTATTATTGATAATCGAAGTTTGTAAATAAAAATATATTCGTACGTCCTCACGATCAAAATTGATTAAAAGCCCTTTATAGCTTCTCTACACAGCTTCCAAGGTGTTGCTGGTACGTTGGATAGACTTCGGTAGGTGATGGGACTTATTAATGCTAAAAATTTATGACAAACCATCATTAAAGAGCAAAAATAAACGATATAAATGTTTGGGTTTTTGGTTAGGGTAACATAGTTTGCCGAAGAACTAAAAATAAACCGAGCACGTGTCACTAAAAATAAAATACAGGCCATTGCATAATAGTATATTACAAAGCAAAATCGATAAGTGTCTTGTAACAGGTCGAGAAAAAGTTAGAACACAAGACCCGAAGAGTCGAGCTTTGCTGACTTCTGAGACCTGTTGTACTAAGGCACTTATCGATCTTTTGTCGTATATTATTCTTTGCGCTAACGACAACTATAAACCACTTATAAGAATTTGATATCAAATATTTACTCCGTTTCATAATATGAATGATAATGTGCTTATTTTGTAGTATAATCGGAACTTTACTATGGCAATCACAGCAGTTCGAAAAATATATCATAACGTGACAATAAATATAGCCAACAGGTCATTAATGTAAAATAAATTTACCGGTATACGACAGCGATGACTAACTATTATGAAGAATTCCAGATTACAACTACGCTATAGGATTACGTAAATTCAAGCTACAATGCTGATTTGTTTTGTTAAATAAAATTACTAGTAGGGAACTCTGTACATGATATACAATAATCTTACCGTACTGAATTGTACTATACCGTACTGAAATTGTAAAATATATCTAGGCTATATCTACGCTACTGAAATAAAAGAAATACGTTTAAACAAACAAATATAATGAAACAATTTAAGTAAAGGGCTTTCGCTAGATATTTTATATTTCTAAAGATTAAGAATAAGAGCAAGAGACAATTACTTTTTTATTAGATAAAGAGACATGCCAACTTTGCGTTTTAAAGATTACTCCATCCAAATGACGTCCATTTTAACAAACATGTTCTCAAAAACTCGTGCACGAGGAACTGGACTAATTGCTGAGACTTCACCTGTTGTGTTTTCTTGAAGAGCGTTGATTGTTCTCGGAGAAGCACTTGTTTTAAGATGTCCCCACAAAATAAGATCACACGGTGACAAATCTGGTGACTTTGAGGGCTAGCGTATGCCTCCAAATTTACTGATTACTTTGTTTGGAAAAATGCTTCTTATTCCCTCCATGGAAATTCTGGAAGTATTGGCTGTAGGCGCAGCCTGCTGGATGCAAGTTTGATTATTGAAACCTCTAAAATGTTGTAACTGCTACTCAAAAATTCGTTTAACATCTGACAATATTGTTCACTGTCCACTGTCTGTTCAATGAAAAATATAACACCCAATTATTACTTTGCTTGAAATAGCACACTAAACAGTTGCTTTTGAGCAGTGGAGTGATTTTTGGTGATGTGAAGATGTGCCTTGTTAATAAATCTTGCTTTGAAGGTGTCCAATAATAAGTCTTACAAATGTTTCTTTTATATGGATGAAGCATTAAAGTTTTTCTTATAATTTTATGTACCGAAGTTCTTTTGATTCCTGTACACATGACAATCTTTCTCACAGACACACCTTCAACCTGCTTAGGAGTCGTTATTTCAACCGATAGGCCTTGATGAAAGCTTATTGATCATAGAACCGATTTTTCTAAAATGTCTTATCTATGAAGAAATCAAATTACTGTTTGGTCCATTGTTTAGACATCGAATCGCGTACTTTATACAAAAATCTTACCAGGATTCTTACAATGGAATCGCCGCTCTCAAAAAAACTTCGACCGCGAACATTCTTTATGTAGTCGGCCAATGTCTCATGCTAACTAACGAATGCACCGCTTATTTCACCCTCCACCCCTATGCCTCAAGCGCGTCAAACGTTATTCACGTTTAAACTTGTAAAACTCCTAGCGGACATCCTTTATAAGTTATATCAGATTTATAAATCAAAAATAAGGTTATCTATTTATGATGGGATCCACGCGTTAAACTAAATCAATGATATGGGCTAATATATATGTAAAGAAGTAAAGAACAATTGAATACTCGATTACGTGCATGAAATAATAAAAACATATGGGTTACCAAGAGTTTCATTTAGCAATTTTATTGCTTTTGATTACCCATTATAATTCAACGTTTACTGAAAATTACATTCACGGTATAATGTTTACTTTAACTCCATGGTAGTAAAAAATATAGTCCTAACTTGTAGATAAACCTTTGATTACAAGGAAAATTTAGTCATCTTTTAAATTTAGTTTGTTAAATTATCTGAGTTTCACCACTCCCATTGGTACTTCTGTGTTTCAATAATTATAAATACGTTTTACGTGCATAGGTAAACTAAACCCTGTTATATTTATAACTAACGGTACAGCCCAATAACACAAAACGTGCAAACACTCAGGAATGCAAACTCATTCCATAAAGTTTCAAGACCACATTAAACTTCATAATACGTCACAATTATAAACTGTATAATTATATTCTGTAAATCAAATACAAAATAAAGATTCAAATACTGTTCGCTAATCTGCCTCAAAGCACCAAATCTTATAAATTCCATGACGCTTGGTAATTACGGCTTAGACAGATCACAAAGTTCCAAGTCTAAACATCTACTTAACACTAAGACTAGCACCGGTTCTGTAATCTGACCCCGCTTTAATTACACATATCAACAAAATGAAAGGCGTCTGACATGAAAGGCGGAAACGGCATTTATACACAGAAGGAAGAATTTTATAAATATGTTGCATTTTTGAAATTTACAATTATATGCAACCCAAAACTGGGTGGGTACGGCTGACATACCAATTCAATATTATTTATTTCTAACTTCAGATTTAATTATTTCTAATTTTGTATTTTCTATTTTAATATCCAATTCAATTCGATACTATTAAACATTTTCTGATTTACAAATAATGTTTAACCATTCACGCCTATGGCTTTTTAGAAAATCTTGAGTTAATTTCTAACCTGCGGATGGGAAAATAATTGTAGATTTGACAATCTTTTTTAACGTATCTTTCGCTGAATTTTTGTTCTTTAATAGTTTGGTATTAAATTAACACATCATTTAATTGCTATTTTCTAAATAATCACTGCAACGCCTTTAGCGTGATTTTTTCTCCTAGAAGTTTTAATTAATCTCATGACACCTCTAATATTAATCATCTTTGAATTGACTGGATCATCGTAATAGAAGTTAGAATTTGTTATCAACATCTGGTAATACAGTAATCACCATTTGTTTTATGCAAGCGGTGTATTGTTGATGACCTACTTTCTAGAAATTATTAATAAGAATATTCCTTTATTATTATCAACTTGAATTCATGAAAGAAAACTTCTTCTTCTCGTTTTCAATCTATAAACAATTATATCTAAAATGGTAGCCTGTAATATAGTTTATAATTATTAATTCAATTTCTTGTACTATGCGATTTGTAGAAAACGAGAAAGCTTACGTAAGTATCTTGATAAATGTACATTGATGTATTTATTTATTTTTTCTTGAATTTTTCTGAAACTGATTAACCCATTTAAATGTATATAACTGTGATATATTGTAACGGTTAAAAAAAACTAATTTATATTGTAGCAGCCGGGATCACTAGTCGGAGCGGGTAGGGTCAGTACAGGGCGGTAGAGGTCGCTGGTACTTTTAAGGCCTTCTTAGAACACGCTGGAATCGGTTATCTTAAAGTGGAACAGCTTAAGTATTAAATAATGCGACCAGCGAGTGTGGTCTCAATTCCTTGTATGAAACGAACTTTTTACTTACATTCATTTATTTACGTTGATTAATATAAGTAACTTCGGCGGTAATAATAAGATGGATAAAACTTTCAAAACATAATTTATTTGTACTAAATAAAATAATAACTCAAAAGAACAGTTTTCGGAAATTTGTATATATTTACAAATAATAATAAAAATTAAAACATTCAATGTGGAAAGGAGTTCTCTAAATTGTTATTGATTTAACAGACGCGCGGCGTTGCTTAGGCTACTTACAAAGTACGCTCACCGTCCGGAGATCGTTATTTTCTGTAACTTTACGTTAGCACAGTTCAGTCTTCCTCGAGGCGCGAAGGGGACTGCATAGCATGCTGGCGAGTTCCCTCACATAACGACTCAGGATGTTCGGGTAATATCTTTCTCCACTCGCGACCAATGCCACTCGGTGGATGAAGATATCACGAGCAAACGACGTCAAACAGACTTTTGCTATTTAGCAACGCAAAGATATTTGGCGACGACGCAATCACGGGTTACAGCGGCATCTGAGTTTCCGCTATAGAATCAACTCGAAACTCAGGCGTTCTGTGTTTCTTTATAATCAAGACGGGACCGCAACAGAGCAACGTATCCACTTTTGAATATAAAATTCCAGGAAGGCGGACGGTACAAAGGGATTTCACCCTTTCGGATAACTGAGCTAGCTTCGTCGCTTATTTCTGCGACGACAGTTTTAACATTAGAATTTAAATAATTCTGCTGAAACGGTGTGCGTACTTTTGTAGTTAGCAAAGCGTCGTTCTTTACTTTTACAAAATATAATTAGACCTTAAAGGTAAAGCTAAATGCAATATAATCTCGGATAGAGAATCATTCGGTGTGAATTCGAGTAGAAATCTACAAGATCTCTCCTTCGACTTGAAAGTGGTGCGCTTTTATACATAATTATCAGGTCTCGTTCTTTGTTCTGTGAACGCTATTGATAATCGTGTATTCAGTCTTTCATTGACTGATATACGCACACTTCCATGTGTTCTGATTATCAATTTATTTATAACGTAATATTGCGTAATTTTAATTAAAATGTTTCTGTTAATTAAAAGTGGTTTTGAGATTGTTTTAATATAAGAAGCAATCTCTATTAATGATTACTTAGTTTGAGCAGTTTCTCAATGTTTTAAATCAAGATTATTATTGCACCATATTTCGTCATCTTTATATCCTAATTATTTACACTTTATCTTTATTCAGGTTAATGAACAATATTTGAACTTGAATCAATTTAAGATAATACACTCCCGGTTATCTTCTTGCTGTCTTTTATAATGTCTTATCTTTACAATCTTCCGGAAATTAACGTAAGCACGATTTGTTGCAAATCGGTTTACGCGTCACTTTTACACGTTAACAGTTTCCACAGGAAATGTTACAATATATATTTATTGATTTCATGACATTTAATGTATTTATTTATCAATTTCATTAAGATGCTATGATTATCCAATCTTTTATCTATTTATTGTGAATAAAGTTAATTATTATTTCTGGACATCGAAAAGAATTCAATTGCCGTTGACAATTTCTTTCCTTTGGGAGTACACAATATTTAATACAGCATAAATCCCACTTCCCCACTCCAATAATTATTTGAACTAGCTGAACCGCTATCTTCCTGTATTATATCTAACGTGTTGGTACAGTTCTAGGGTTGTTACATTACAACTAAAAATCAACGGCGATGGTCTCTAAATGAACACGCCCGCTACGGATTTGGACAGAACTTAAGTATCCCACACAAGCTGCCCCTAATTTCAGAAGGCTTCAACGTCTGAACTTTATATATTATTAGATTCACGTAATCATTTCATAAATTATCGCGAATCTAACATAGAAAAATTAAATTAATTGTATTCATTTTATTTTTCTAAGAATTTGTTATATTATAAGGAATTAGCTAAGGGTAGATGTAAGTGAAATCTAGAAAGTTTTACAATTTCTAAAGGATAAAAGACATCAATAAAATTTACAA